>CAUYRT010088083.1:0-14785 GCA_963574885.1 Lepilemur ruficaudatus
ATGATAAAAGTAAAATCATGAACAAAAATTAAACTCGGCCAGGCATGGTGGCTCACACCTGTAATTCTAGCACTCTGGGAGGCAGAGGCAGGAGGATCACTCAAGGTCAGGAGTTCGAAACCAGCCTGAGCAAGAGCGAGACCCCATCTCTACTAAAAATAGAAAGAAATTAATTGGACAACTAAAAATATGTAGAAAAAATTATCCAGGCATGGTGGCGCATGCCTGTAGTCCCAGCTACTCGGGAGGCTGGGGCAGTAGGAGTGCTTGAGCCCAGGAGTTTGAGGTTGCTATGAGCTAGGCTGATGCCATGGCACTCTAGCCCGGGCAGAGTGAGACTCTGTCTCAAAAAAAAAAAAAAAAAATATATATATATATATATATTTATACACATACACACAAAAGAAAAAAAAAACCTCAAAGAAGCAGAAGAAAGTATCAATACAGTGAAAGTCCTTCTTGAGGACTAATAAAGTTAATAAATCTCTGGCAAGACTGACCAAAAAAGAAGGCATAAATGAGGCTGGGTGTGATGGCTCACGCCTGTAATCCTAGCACTCTGGAAGGCCAAGGCGGGCAGATCGCTCAAGGTCAGGAGTTCAAGACCAGCCTGAGCAAGAGCGAGACCCCCCGTCTCTACTAAAAGTAGAAAGAAATTAATTGGACAACTAAAAATATATATAGAAAAAATGAGCCGGGCATGGTGGCACATGCCTGTAGTCCCAGCTACTGGGGAGTCTGAGGCAGGAAGATCACTTAAGCCCAGAAGTTTGAGGTTGCTGTGAGCTAGGCTGATGCCACAGCACTCTAGCCCAGGCAACAGAGCAAGACTCTGGCTCAAAAAAAGAAAAAGGAAAAGAAAAGAAAAGAAGGCACAAATGAACAGTTTTAGGAAGGAAAAAGAGAATAATGTTACAAATGCAGCAGAGGTAGAAAGGACTGATTATAAATAATTATACCAATAAATCTGAAAATCAGATAAAACTAATTCCTAGAATTTATTACCAAAACTGATCCAAAGTACAATAGAAAACCTAAGTAATCTTAAATCAATTAATGAAATCCAGAAACATCTTTAAATCTTCCAAATACACAGACACACACACAAAACCAAGAGTTTTATAGGAGTTCTACCAAATAATCAAGGGTAAGTAGATAACTCTGATCTAACATCAACTTGAGAAAATAAAAGAATTCTAGTAATCCTAGTACTCCGGGAGGCTGAGGCGGGAGGATTGCTCAAGGTCTGGAGTTCAAAACCAGCCTGAGCAAGAGCGAGACCCCATCTCTACTAAAAATAGAAAGAAATTAATTAACCAACTAAAAATATATAGAAAAAATTAGACAGGCATGGTGGTGCATGCCTGTAGTCCCAGCTACTCGGGAGGCTGAGGCAAAAGGCTTGAGTCCAGGAGTTTGAGGTTGCTGTGAGTGAGGCTGACGCCAAGGCGGCACTCTAGCTGGGGAAACGAGTGAGATTCTGTCTCAAAAAAAAAAAAAAAAGAACTCCCAAAGATATTGAAAGTACAAAGGGTAAAATGTTGGAAACGATTCCAAACTTATTATAGAATGTCAAAGCCTAGAAAAGATGCCTGCTCCATGTCATAAATTATATAAGAAAAAAGCTGGCACTGTTCAAGCTACTCTTGATAAGTTGTTTTACAAAGACATAAAATCTTTTAGTTCTCAATGTTTTTAATGTTTTAAATAACAGTGTACTAAATATTAGTTTTTCTATTTTTTCATTTTCCTATACATTTATAACAGACAACAGAGAGTTTTTAAAGTTTTGACAAAAAATTTCCAAAGGTCACAGAAAAATTGTAATTTTTCCCACAAATTAACACTGCTTTAAATACTTTCACCCTGTATGGCCATTTTTTGAGTTCCACACTACTGCGCAAAAGCCAAGAACTGCCTGTACTCGACACTCCTTTATAGTGTGAAAGCATCTATAGACAATACATGAGTGTGTCTGGGTTCCAGTAAAACTTTATTTATGGACACTGAAATTTGAATTTCATATGTTCACCTGTCATGAAACATTTCTCTCCTTCTAATTTTCTGTCAATCATTTAAAAATGTAAAAACCATTCTTAGTTTGTAGATTTTGCAAAAATAGACAGTAGGCTGAATTTGACTTGTGTAAGCCATAGTATGCTGATCCCCGAATTGGATGAAAAAGTTCTAAAATATATATTAGCAAACCAAATCTAGTAATGTATAAAAGATATATTTTGAACCAGGCTGGTTAATTAAACATTAGAAGAATCTACTAATGTAATTCACCACATTAAGAGATTAAGGAGAGAAACTAAAAGTTCATCTCTCAAAACGAGTCAGAAAAGGCCCTGGGGAAAAAAGACTCAGCAGATTAGGACAGAAAGCACATCCTTTATCTGACAATGGGTATCTACAAAAAATTTTTCTAAAAACCTACCACAAACACCATTCCCTTAAGATCAGGTAGAAATGAGAATGTCTACTATTGCCACTTCTAATCAATATTGTGTAATGAGCCAAGGAAAAAAAATTAAAAGCATAAGCATTTTTTTAAAGCATAAAGATTATAAAGTAAAAAAAAAAAAAAAAAGCTCATTATTTGCAGGCAACATGACTGTATACATAGAAAATGAAATAAACTATTAGAATTAGTAAATGAATTTAGCAAAACTGTTAAACTCTTAAGTAAATTTTAAAAACCCAACTGGAATTCCACGTACCAATGAAAACAAGTGGAAGATTACAAAATTTAAAATACCATTTACGATGGCATTTTAAAAATTATCTAAGAATAACTTAACGAAATAAATCTATGGCTACTACTAACAAAACAAACAAAAAGGGCATAGTGGCTCACACCTGTAATCCTAGCACTTTGGGAAGCCAAGGATGGCTTGAGGCCAGGGGTTCAAGACTAGCCTGGGCAACACAGCAAGACCTTGTCTCTAAAAAAAAATTTAAAAATTAATTGTGCTTGATGGTTCACGACTACAGTCCCAGTGACGCCTATAGTCCCAGTGACTCAGGAGGCTGAGGCAAGTGGATTGCTTGAGCCCAGGAATTTGAGGTTACAGTGAGCTACAATGATGCCACTACACTCCAGAGCATGCAAGAGAGCAAGACCCCATCTCTTACCAAAAAAAAAAAAAAAAAAAAAAAAAAATTAAAGACAAATAAATGGCAGGATCATGATCATGTACATGTACTGGAAGACTCAATGTTTTAAAGATGTCAATTATCCTCAAACTCTCTAGTACGTTTTTTCTTTTTAAATCAAATTGAAAAGTTGATTCTAAATTTTATATGGAAATGAAAATAGCCAAGACAATCTTGGAGAACAAATTTATAGGAACTTAAGCTACTGGATATCAAAACTCATTAATGGATTAAACCATATGATAATGATGAAAACTAATGACAGTTTCTGACCTATGGCAATTTCATACATTTGAAATTAAAAACACATACATAAAGATAAATAGAGTAATGAAGACATTGTGGTACCAACACCAGAATGAAAGAAGCCAGTGCAAGAAAACACTTCCAACATAGAACCACATGCATATAGATACTTAATATATGACAAATGTGACAGTGAGGAGTAGTGGGGGAAAGAACTGTCTTTTCAATGAATGATCCTGCAATTGGATACTTTGAGTCCAACCTCACAGTCTATAAAAATCAATTCCCGGTGGATGGCAGGTCTAAATGTGAAAGGTAAAACAATAAAGCCTCAGGAGATA
Organism: Lepilemur ruficaudatus; assembly: GCA_963574885.1. NCBI lineage: Eukaryota > Metazoa > Chordata > Mammalia > Primates > Lepilemuridae > Lepilemur > Lepilemur ruficaudatus. The sequence continues at coordinate 3,747 of CAUYRT010088083.1, forward strand.
ATATTTTCATGATCACAGGGGGAATGAAGGAAACAGACATGATGGAGGGACAGGAGATGGAAAAGAGGAAAACAAAAAGAAAATTCCCCTTAGTCGGGGTGCAGTGGTGCCTACCTGTAATCCCAGCTATTCAGGAGGCTGAGGTGGGAGGATCACTTGAGCCCAGGAGTTGAATCCAGCCTGGGCAAAATAGCAAGCATCTGCCTCTTAAAAAACAAAAACAAAAACAGAAAAGAAAATTTCCCTCAGCAGTACCTACCAAGTTATGAGAAACAGATTGGCTTCTTTACTTCTAATTCCAACACTAGATGCTAGAAAACAATGGAGTGGTGCCTTTAAAGCAGGAAAAAACTATTTTGAGGCTAGATTTTTAGACCCAACTAATCTATGGAGTGAGGACTAAAGTGGGAAATTTAAACAAACAAACAAAACATCCAAAAAGTTTCTTTTCCAGGTACCCTTTCCCTTTCTGAAAATGAACTTCACAGTAGAGTCCAGGAAAATGACAGATGAATACAGTATCCTATGAAAGCCACAGTATCCAAGAAATAGTACCATTAACCTACAAGAGAAATAAGAAATCCCAGGATGATGATTAACACACTAGATCTAGAAACAACTGTTTAAAGTTAATAGTATAATTTAAAAAGCTGAATGTTTCTGACAAACAGTATAATTTAAAAAGCTGAATGACTTCAGAGATGTGCTACAGATGGCATATGAAAAAAAGAGGCAACTAAAAACAGGGGAAGAGAGCAGTTTACTAGAGGGGAACTACACAAAACTATTGGTCCAAATATAATGCAAACTGAAGTGTGGAATTATTTTGAGCTAATTATATATTTTAAGAAAAGAATGCATTTAATATTAGGTTTAGATTATTCTCATTAAATTTACTAACATAGGAAGGATACATGTGGTACTTACATAAAAAAGAGTACATATAATGTATCACAGGAAAAAAATAGAGGAGAGAAGGAAGAGGAAGGATGGAAATGACTTTAAAACAGCAGCTGAAATCAACTGAAAGACTTTTGCTGACACTCCAAATGTAACCTAAAGTGGGCAGGAGGCAATGAGAACTTTGCCTTCTCATTGGAATGTGTTTCTCTGTTGGTCCGAAAGTCTACATGTGCTGACCTTTAAAAGACAGTATAAGGTTTGTCTGTTCTCCCTTCTGCTAGTAGGCTGATAGACTGAATGTGGGTGGACAACGACTCTGTGGCTCTGACTTTGGTTGTGTTTAGTATTCTACTGTACTTCTTATACAAGGACTGGGAGATTTTTGCAACTGATGTATTTTTAATCATTCCAAACTAAGCAAAGCAAAATGAGATAAAAGAGAAGTTTAAACCACAAACAAAATTACTTTAAAAAATTATATAATCATTGGGGGAGGGGTGGTGCTCTGCTTTGACTTACAAACTAAATTCCTTCCAAGAAATTTGAGAGTAAATTCTGAGTAATTAAAGGTACAAAAAGCAATGTGCAACATGAGAAAGATTTTAGTGGTGAATATAGAATCAGAAACTCTACAAACTGAAGGGACTATGGCAGAGATGGCGATCTGGCTTCGTTCTGGGTATTCAGAAATACATTTCCTACCTCCGTTGGAGTTAGAAGTTGAGACCATGTGAGATTGGATTCTAGTCAATGTAACATAAGCTGAAGAAACAGGCTTCACTACAAAACATTTTAAGAGATTCTCCTTGCTGTCAACTAACTAATACAAAAGATGCAGTGGAAGACACCAAGACACCAGATGGAAGGAGCTGAAATTCTTCAATCACATGAAAAGCCACAGGCCACTCAGTCTATGATGTAAGCAAGAAATAAACCATTATTTTGTAAAGCAACTGAAATGGCTAGATACATTAAAACCAATGGCATTAGCTACCCTAATACAAAGATCTCACATATCTAACATCCTCATTTTACAAATAAGAAAACTGATGAACAAAACAAATCCAAAAATTATACTAGTTGGTAGGAGAACCAAATCTCCTGACTTTTTATTCAGGCCCTTTTACACACAGCAAAAGATTTCCAGGATACAGTTAGAAGTAAAAACTATTATCCCAAGGTTTGTTCCAAGACCACAAAAAGGCAGCAAGATATTCTTTAATATAAAATTTTACCTTAAATTTTCTACAAAAATGCTGTGAAAATCTGACATATCCATCTCAAATATTATGATTGATACTGCCTCTCACAGTCTGACTTACATTTTATTTAATAAAATATAGCTTAAATTACTAAAAACTTTATATACCACAACAGACTAATAAATTACATATATCTTTACTTTGTTATGTTATTCTCCTTATATTCTGAGGAGTATTTTAAAAATATTATACTATATACATCTATTATGTGAAGATAGAAATGAACACTATCACAAACACTATGAAGAGTTCCATGGGCATCAGGCCACAGTCAAATGCATGGCTTCTGATTATGCCTTTCTTTCTACAGAAGGAAAACGGGGGAGAAAAAAAAGCTTTTAACAATAACTCAAGTCAGATTTAAAATAATCACTATTGGCAGATAACCTAACCTCTCTTTACCACTGCCATAAACTGAATATATCTTGGGCAAGCTACCTCCCTTTGCTTACAAAAAGAGAATTATCCATGAAGCTCTTTTTCAGTCTACCATTTTATGATTTGACTCTTTGTCTTTGACTCATGACTTTGTTCATGTCAACAAAACTGATTGTTAGGCAGAAACATATACAATTGCTGGTATTTGACCATTTTTTAACCTACAAAAACTGTAATTTCATATGGCTTGACCTAATACTAAATGCTAAGCATTGTATTCAAAAAAGCACTAATTTTTATTAGGTATGCACACATGCACATATTTGTAAAAGAAAAATAATATGCTGACTTTCAGCCTCCTGAACTGTTGTCATTAGAGCTAAAAAGAAAGTCTATACATCTGAAGAGAAATATCTTTTATATATGCTCTTCTCCTTAATACTTATAGCTATGTACTATCTACAAAGAAACGGCTACATACACAATTTCCATTAATGATTCTATGGGATTCTGATTTAGTGACAATTTGGCCAAATGTTTTGGCCAAAATTATTCCAATTACTATGTAAACATAAATCCTGCTTGTCTATTACTCCACCAGTTTAGACTTCTGCTTAATTAAGAATTTAGGATTAAGTTTGCTTTGTCGGGCTCTCAGAGGCTTAAATTACTTGTAAACAGACATTTCCATGACTACTACATTACAAATGCTCATATTACATGACACTCATATACAAAGTTTTCTCTTAAAAAATTGGCAATCCTTCATTTTGCTCATTTGTAAAATGGGTCCAAGAGAATAAAGGTCCCTGCCTGGTGGGGTTGCTATGAATGAGAATAATGATAGCACAGACTTCCTTTATTTTTTCATCTGCTTTAAATTATCCTCAAAAAGTGAGGCAGGTAAGACACATGTTAAGTGCCTAGCACTTAGCCTGGGTAGATGCCCATTAAAGGTACCTTCTTATCCTTGGTCCCATGCATAGAAAATGTGTTTAGAACATAGACTCTGGGTCCACACTGTTGAACTTGGAATATGGGCTCTACCACTTGCTAATTACTCGACCTTGGACAAGCTATTTAACCTCTTTGTGCCTCAGTTTTCTAATCTATAAAATGGGCTACTATGAAAAAAAAAACTGGCAATCTAGGCCAGGCACAGTGGCTCATGCCTGTAATCCTAGCACTCTGGGAGGCTGAGGCGGGTAGATTGCTCAAGGTCAGGAGTTCGAAACCAGCATGAGTGAGACCCCGTCTCTACTAAAAATAGAAATAAATTAATTGGCCAACTAAAAATATATAGAAAACATTAGCCAAGCATGGTGGCGCATGTCTGTAGTCCCAGCTACTTGGGAGGCTGAGGCAGGAGGATTGCTTGAGCCCAGGAGTTTGAGGTTGCTGTGAGCTAGGATGACGCCATGGTACTCTAGCCCAGACAACAGAGTGAGACTCTGTCTCAAGGAAAAAAAAAAAAATTGGCAATCTATACAAAACAGGAATTCAGATTGGCCTTCAGGACAGAGGTATGATTCTTACTAAATCACAATTCACATCAAGATGCTTTATCCCAAAGACAATGCCAAGAACCAAATGACCATATTTTTACAAAAATGCTATAGCTAATCTGTGAATATTAAGTGAATCATTAACTTATATGCTTCAAGTATGTAAAAATTTATTTCCCTTGTCTTTAAGATTTTTCTAGAAGAATCTTAATCTTTCTATAAAAGCATCTGTTAGATAAAAAGTAATGTGAAGTCAAAGGGGGAAGTAACAGTCTTTCCTTATCTCTTTAGGTAGAATTCCAGAACACAGCTTTTCAGATTTCAGTGTTGCTGTTAGAGTAATTAGTATAAGTCATCCTGTGATCTTGTGCGACTGACTTTAAGCAATGAACATCAAATACATCACTACTCCCACACCAAAACTGCCACCAATTGATTAGTTCAAACTAAAGACAATGAAATAAATCAAATTATAAAAATGTTCTCCTTAACTAATACTGTCACTGTCAGCTTTACTATTTCCACCCACCACCACAACTATTTCCCCCAAACCCCATCTTATCAATACAGCTTTCATCACATTAGAATTAATTTACCATTTACTTGAAAAAACAGAAACATAATGCATTAATATGTGCACAATTTGCCAGATAAAGACTGGGTAGGCAGCAAATATGCCAAGCATTCAGGAAAGTAGGTAAGAATCCTCTGTAGCCTACAAGAAACTACATCTAGAGAAAACATAATGGTCTCTTCTATTACTAAAGCACCTAGACTGGTTAGACTTCCTGACATCCTCAAGCCACAAATGTTCATTATTTCACAGTCCAAGAGAAATATATGTATAAATATATAAAATAATAAAGAGTAAGGGAGAACCTTACATTCTCTAATTTACTGTCCAAATTTAAAACTCAGAAAAGCGAGATTCAAAGAGGTTTCCCCTTGTCCAATGGCATCCAGCTAATTAGCAAAACTACAATCAGAACCAAGGTCTCCTAACTCCCATCCAGCCCCTCTCCTCAAGATCAGTACTTGCTGAACCTACAAGAGAAGCACTGGTTCAGAGTGTGAACCTATGTCAAACAGTGGTGATATTAGGTCAAACAGGGGCCTCTGTGCAGTGGCCTACACAGTGATTTTTGGTTTTGTTTCTGTTTTCTGTGGACCCTATCTGACTGGAGCCTGCACAATGTTTTCAAAAACTGTGCCAATATCTCCAAAATCAGGAATTTTTGAATGAAAATAGATTTACAGCTTCTTTCACAAAATCAGAAGATCACACTATGACCAGGCATTCCTACTTAGCAATAATAATACACTGGAGCTGAGAAGTAACTGCCTTCTGTAGACACTCATTCACATGATATATGCAGCATCACCTCTTATTTCAGGCCAGCTTCACTCATTCACTTTAACTGTCAGTATGTTGTAGGATTGTAAGTAAGAGACTATTGTACTGGAGCTATTTAAATCATCATCAACTCTAAATATTTCCTAATGGCAGTAGAATCTTGGCTGAGTTTCAGTGGCTTAGTTTATCTAAATCACAAAGTCAGCAAACAGGAAAGATGGGAGAGAGAGAAAAGAAAAAACATACACTACAAAACCAGTGGTAATTCCTTTAGAGCATAATCAGAACCTGATTCACACATCCAAAACCACTTACAAATTCCTCTTTCAGAGTTTAGTCAACGACATGGAAAGCTCTGCCCTAATGCCTCTGCTTTACTAAAAGAGCGAGAATGCATACTCATTCCTAAGGGTATAATCTGAACGGTTTAAAATTCTATATAACTACAGACAATTATTGTAATGGCAGAGATTTTACATATTTTAAGATCTAGTACCAATACCAGTAAAACTGTAGTAAAAGGCGGTAGGCAGAAAAGATAATAAAGAATGGGAGAAAGAAGTCTAAATTAGGAACAAACCTAAATTTTTTTTTTTTTTTTTTGAGACAGAGTCTCCCTCTGGCCCTGGGTGGAGTGCAGTGGCATCATGATAGCTCACTGCAACCTCAGATTCCTGGGCTCAAGTGATCCTCCTGCCTCAGCCTCCTCAGTAGCTAGGACTACAGGTACACCCCCAAGGCTGGTTTATTTTTCGCTTTCTATTAGAGATGGAGTCTCGCTTGCTCAGTCTGGTCTTGAACTCCTCAGCTCAAGCAATCCTTCTGCCTTGGCCTCCCACAGTGCTAGGATTACAGGCATGAGCCACCTTGCCCAGCCCCCTAAACTTTTTCCCCCCCTTAAATATGACATTTCCATCCCTTTTAAACACAAATAAAGTTTAATTAAAATCTTTAGGCCTATAATCCCAGCACTTCAGGAGGCCATTGTGGGAGGATTTCTTGAGACCAGGAGTTCAAGAACAGCCTGGGGCACACAGCAAGACCCCATCTCTAAAAAAAAAAAAAAAAAAAAAAGATTTTTTTTTTTTTTTTTTTTTAATTAGCCAGATGTGATAGCACATACCTGTAGTCCCAGCTACTTGGCAGGCAGAGACAGAAGGATTACTTGAGCCCAGGAGTTCAAGGCTACAGTGAGCTGTGATCATGCCACTGCACTCCAGCCTAGGCAACAGAACAAGACCCTATCTCTGGGAAAAAAATCTTTAGTAGACACCACAGTAAGCAACAAGTATACCTAGCAACCAGATCTTGGTTTCTAATACCATTCTCTGATAAAAGGAACCAGGCATCTTTGAAGAAATGACTAATTCCAGGACTGAGGCAGAAAATATTCACGATAAGCCTGAAGCATCTTGTTATGCCAGACAGTTAGGAAGCAAGAAAAAAAATTGATGGGGTAAGTCTAAGGGACACAGGAGTCAACTGAAAAACCTTGTAATGACCAAAGCTGGAATAATTTGAGCAATAAAATAGTCTTGGACCATAACTCAAGGTATAAATAAGTATTCATTAGTCCATACTGATATAACAAATGATTGAATAAATAAATGAGGGAGAATAAACAAATCTCCCAGGAAGAATGCCAAATAATTAATGTAGATACTCTACTTTTAGGAGGTAGAACATAATCCCTCATTCTTTAAGTGTGGGTAGCACACAGTGACCTCCTTCCAAAGAACCTGACAAACACTACCTAAGCCAGGTGATCAAGATTAACATCAACAGTAATAAGTCATGCTGACAGTATGTACCCTTGATAAAATGTGGTTAAGACTGGCACTATACCTCTGTGGTCCTCCTAAAAACCATAATCTCCATCTAATCATAAAAAAAAAAAAAATCAGACAAATCCCATCTGAGGGACATTCTGCAAAAAACTGTACTCCTCAAAACTGTCATGGTCGTCAAAAACAAGGAAAGCCTTGAGAAATTGTCACAATCAAAAGAAGCCTAAGCTTGACAACTAAATGCAATGTGGTATCATAGATGAGATCCTAGAACAAATAAAGGTCATTAGGTAAAAATTAAGGAAATCAAGGCCGGGCCCGGTGGCTCACACCTGTAATCTTAGCACTCTGGGAGGCCGAGGCAGATGGATCACTCAAGGTCAGGAGTTCGAAACCAGCCTGAGCAAGAGCGAGCCCTCGTCTCTATTAAAAATACAAAGAAATTAATTGGACAACTACAAAGATATATAAAAAATTAGCTGGCATGGTGGCGCATGCCTGTAGTCCCAGCTACTTGGGAGGCTGAGGCAGAAGGATCGCTTGAGCCCAGGAGTTTTGAGGTTGCTGTGAGCTAAGCTGACACCATGGCACTCTAACCAAGGCAACAGAGCAAGACTCTGTTTCAAAAAAAAAAAAAAAATTAAGGGAATCTAAATAAACTATGGATTTCAGTTAATAATAATGCATGAGAGTTGATTAATTGTAACAAATATACTGTACTAATAAGATGTTAATAAGAAACTGGGTGTGGGATACATGGGAACTCTGTATTATCTTCACTTTCCTATAAATCTAAATATATCTTAAAATAAGAAAAAAACTTTTAATCTTTAGATTGACAAGTTTACATAAAAAGAAAACGATAGGGCCGGGCGCAGTGGCTCATACCTATAATCCTAGCACTCTGGGAGGCCAAGGCGGGAGAATTGTTCAAGGTCAGGAGTTCGAAACCAGCCTGAGCAAGGGTGAGACCTTGTCTCTACTAAAAATAGAAAGAAATTAATTGGACAACTAAAAATATATAGGAAAAATTAGCTGGGCATGGTGGCGCATGCATGTAGTCCCAGCTACTTGGGAGGCTGAGGCAGAAGAATCACTTGAACCCAGGAGTTTGAGGTTGCTGTGAGCTAGGCTGACACCACGGCACTCTAGCCCAGGCAACAGAGTGAGAATCTGGCTCAAAAAAATAAATAAAAATAAATAAATAAATAAATAAAATGATGTATTGATTATAAACTGTCCTTTTCTTTTTTGGAGACAAAGTCTCGCTGTGTTGCCCTAGCTAGAGTGCCATGGCATCAGCCTAGCTCACAGCAACCTCAAACTCCTAGGCTAAAGCAATCCTTCTGCCTCAGCCTCCCGAGCAGCTGGGACTACAGGCATGCACCACCATGCCCAGCCAATTTTTTTCTATGTGTTTTTATTTGTCCATTTCTTTCTATTTTTAGTAGAGACGGGGTCTCGCTCTTGCTTAGGCTGGTCTTAAACTCCTGACCTCAGGCAATCCTCCTGCCTCGGTCTCCCAGAGTGCTAAGATTACAGGCATGAGCCACCGCGCCAGGGCTACAAACTGTCTTTATTTCTGAACATGGTCAGAATATGCATTTCTATAAGTGGTCAGAGAGTTTGCTCCATGGTTATAATACAGCACTTGATAGCTAGTGCCATTTCAGTATGTAACATTGTGTAAGCATCAAAAAACATGATCTCTGGGCCTTAATACAGAAATTTCTTAAATACAGCAAAATGTAAATTGTGTACAATATATTACCAATTTGCCCCAGGGAAACAGATCTAAGAAAAGGATAGTATATGATACCCTTCTCTAACATTTTAGAAACAAATCAGTATTTACTTTCAACTTAAATCTGATCCATGACCAAAAATTATTCTCTCACACAACCTGCAATTCCCCAGAAAGACTCTGTATCAATAACTTCCAAGGCTCTAATCACTGCAAACTAGCTGACTCTCCATTAAAGCTTCAAATCTAAAGTTCTACCACTGATACTCTTGAAAGTCAACTCACCCTTGTTGATTCAGAAAGAGACAACAGTGATCAATTCTAACTAGTACTTATTCATGTACATAGAAATAAAACAAAATAACTTAGCAATGCATGTCTAATATTTCCAACCAAATCATAAAACTTTAGAAAGGGCATTTGGATTCAACCTCCTCATTTTAAAAGTGAGAAAGGGCCAAGAGAATTAACAAAGACATCTGTCCAAGGTCATCCTTGAGTCTCAACTAGAACTAAGATTTCCTTTCTACCTTACATTCCAAATTAGGAAGCAGAGGTTCCTCTGTGTACACGTGAAAAAAAAAAAAAAAAAAAGGAAGCAGAGGGAAAATATAGGGAGTATTATAATTCTGATCATCATTTTCTATACTGAGTTAGAATCCTTTAGTTCTCTCAGGGGTCAACAGAACAAGACCAGCTATATCTACCTATTAAAAACAGCACCAAATATTTCAGCTGACCTTTGCAATACACACACACACATAAATTTTTTTATTTTTAAGTTATGAAAAGATAAAAAATGTAAAGAAAAAAACAGCGACAAATAGCTATTATTTTTTAAATGGCATGCCTGCCTCTCATATGGATTTGTGTCTCCTATTTAACTATAAATTATTGCATTATGCCTCTATTGTCAGTATCTATGATGTGAGAGTTGAAGTCTTGGTTAAAGCTGCTAAGTATACAATTTAATTTCATACAAACAGAAAAGTGAGTATATTAGTTTTCTTCCCAGTTGTCCTTAATAATTTTTTCTTTTTTAAAATTGAGGTGAAATTTATATAACATAGAATTAACTATTTTAAAGTATACAATTTCTGGGAACAGAAAATGCAAAAAAAAGATAAAAGAAAGTAAGTATACAATTCCACGGTATCACTATTTCTCTCCAATTTCAAACTGTCCTTAAGAATTTTTAATTAGAGATGCACTAATCCCAATGTAGAAAAGCTACTCAGTTTTCAGTTAATTCATTACTGAATTCAGTTAATTCAGTTAGTTCACTTCAAAATGTGATGGCCTAAGCCCAGGTTCCAACCTTTAAGTGTATCCTGAGCCCCTTTATCATTCCAATCTCTTTCTACACGTGGCAAGCAAGAAGGCGTGGGTGTTGGCCCAAGTACCTTTCACCTTCTTCTACATTATCAATAGTATCCTATCACACAGAAAACCCACACTCTAGTCCTGAACCTATCCACAAAGTGAGGCTTATTGTGTGGTTAGCCTATTCAGCATGCTTTTGTCTCAACAAATACTTAGAGGACATTTCACACTACTTAGGAGGAGTGATCTCATCCTACTGACCTAACCTTATCAAAAAGCTTTTTGTTACAAGCTGTGATAACCCAGGAAACCAGATCTATTTTTACTGTTCTGGCAAGGAAAAGGAAAAGACGAGATCATAGGAAAAAAGCCCACACATTGACCATTTTTAAAAAATCACTCATTCTATAGAGTTTTCCCTTTCTTTGGTGTCTAGCTACAAGTGAACAAAAAGAAAGACTTTCAGAATTAATGCTAGAAAAAAAAAATCACTGTTGTAACAACTAAGCAGCAAACTTCATATGCTAGTCCAAACACTGAACCTATCTTGATGTAATTTGTGGGGTTTTTTTTTGTTTTTTTTTTTTTTTTTAGACAGAGTTTCGCTCTGTTGCCCAGGCTAGAGTGACATGGCACTAACCCTAACCCTAACCCTAACCCTAACCCTAACCCTAGGGCCATGGCATCAGCCTAGCTCACAGCAACCTCAAACTCCTGGGCTCAAGCAATCCTTCTGCCTTAGCCTCCCGAGTAGCTGGGACTACAGGCATGCACCACCATGCC
>CAUYRT010088084.1:0-26582 GCA_963574885.1 Lepilemur ruficaudatus
GCGCATGCCTGTAGTCCCAGCTACTTGGGAGGCTGAGGCAGAAGGATCACTTGAGCCCAGGAGTTTGAGGTTGCTGTGAGCTAGGCTAACGCCACGGCACTCTAGCCCGGGCAACAAAGTGAGACTCTGTCTCAAAAAAAATAAACAAATAAAATAATAAAAAAAAATAAACATTGGAGAGTGTTTTGAAACTTAAGGACATATTATTAATAATGACATTTGACGAAGAACTAAGTGATCTATGGGTAAAAGAGCATTTTCTTAGTTAGAAAAAAATTAATATGATTTAGTGTGGTTTAGTGGGAAACAAATTATTGGGTTTTTTTCCCCCAGTTTCTTTGTTTTGTAAAATTTCATTCTTTCTTGATAGATACTTCATAGCTGTGGAAGATGACAAAATTTTACCACTAAATTCAGCTGAAAGGTAAAGTTTTTCTCAGAGTACCTTATTATTCATCGATAGATTTAGTGAAAACTTTGCCCCTGGCAAGGTTAAGCTGCACCAGTGACCACGTCAACCTGAGCTTCTTCGTTTCTCGTTATCCAGGAAACCTGGTGTGAAGCACGCACCGTATATAAGGTAACTCCGTGATTTTCTTCTGATCTGTTGGATCTCAGGAAAAGTTGGGAGGGTTATAGATTTTCACATAGCGATTATAAAACATTTCATATTTTTCAAGTATTGCCGGTGACGATCCTCCCGCCAGCTGCGTGTTTAGTCAAGTTATGAACATGGCGGCCTTCCTAGGTAAGGAGAGCCCCAAGGATGCTTTTTTTATGCACTTTGGTGCATTCCTTTTTTATTTTAAATTCCCCCAAACCCAAATCAGAACAACAGTGGGCTTGCTTGATAATGTACAATCATATCATGTCAGTATGCTGAAGCCGGCTTTGTGTTTTCAGGGTCTTGTTTTCTTATCAGTCCGCTCACATTCACCCTGCTTTCCTGAAATGTTTTTTTCCCTTTACCATCTTTATAATTTCAGCCTACTCTTGACTTTATTTTTTTTTTTTTGCTTCATGAAATAATATATTTCACGTACCATAAAAATCCTGCGTTAAAGTATAATATTTGTGCAATGTTTGCTTTGAAAGGGATGCCTTTGGCTTCACTGGCAAAGAAGAAAAAATGCATAGACTCTCTGATACATATAGATGTAAACAGATATTATTGTTGAACTTAGAAGCTGACATTAACATGAGGGCGACTCTGTCCTGTGCCTACACACACATCAGCCTGGCAAATGGAGAATTAGGCTTTAAAAAAAAAAAAAAAGAAGGGGCCGGGCGTGGTGGCTCACGCCTGTGATCCTAGCACTCTGGGAGGCCGAGGCGGGAGGATCGCTCAAGGTCAGGAGTTCAAAACCAGCCTGAGCAAGAGCGAGACCCCCGTCTCTACTATAAATAGAAAGAAATTAATTGGCCAACCAAATATATATAGAAAAAATTAGCTGGGCATGGTGGCACATGCCTGTAGTCCCAGCCACTTGGGAGGCTGAGGCAGAAGGATTGCTTGAGCCCAGGAGTTTGGTTTGAGGTTGCTGTGAGCTAGGCTGACGCCACGGCACTCACTCTAGCCCGGTCAACAGAGTGAGACTCTGTCTCAAAAAAAAAAAGAAAAGAAAAAGAAGGAAGGAAACCTTGGGTGATCATATCTGGCTCCAATTTCCACTTTGTCTTCAGGGCCAGGACTCTCATTCAATGTCCCGCCCCCTTAGCAGAGAGGCTTCCGTGACTCTGCTTAGTCCTCGGACTCAGTGGGAAACAGCCCTGCTCTCTGTCCTTTTCTGATCCCCCTTGTATATACCATCTCCTCAAGACCAGGCTTCCCGGCGCCTTGCAGAGGGTCAGCCGGCTGTCCCCGTTGGCGTGCTGTCGGGACGGGACCAGCGGCAGCTCCGACTTTGCTCGGAGGTGTTCTGGAAACGGTCCTTTTGGTGGGGAGACGTCCACTCCAAGTAAGAGATAAAGACAGCGTCATTACTGAGGGAGCATTTGGCCTTTGTGGTACCTGTGCCCAGAGAGGTGACCTGTTGTTCCCTCCCCCACAAAGAACAATTCCTACTCACTCTTAATGTGTTCTTATTTAACGTCTGCTACAGAAAAGGGAAGCTCTGTAGAGCTCACTGGGGAAATCAGGGGAGATGGTGGGTCCAGCATGCAACACAGGCAGAATTAATCTTAGCTGCTTCCGAAAGCTCAGAACGTGACAGCCACGGAGAATGTTCCTGCCGAGCCCAAGAGACCTCTCTAGACCCTGTGACATTCAGGGAGAAGCGTACTGGGGGCTTCTCTGCGGTTTGCCAGATCCTCCCCCGGAGCCAACCGTGTCTTGGCCGAAGCCTCCCCCACCCAAGCTTCCCCAGAGCACGTCCTGCTCGCCGAAGCAGGAGGCACAGACAGCCGCCCTGCTATGGAGAAGGTCAAACACACCCCAGGGCTGGGCTTGCCCAGTCTTTAAGAAAGCTTTTCTCCCCATGCCCTGGGCAGTCAGAATAGTCCCATCCCAGACGTTCACCAGCACCGGGAAGGGCGACGCGTGGGCAGCTGGTGCACACAGGGGCCCCAGTCCCAGCAGGCACGCGTGGGCATCGCTGCCTGCAGCCTCGGAGCTGCCTGGAGCTTTGTGTGCGCTCCTTTCTTCTGCTCTCGACACCATTCTTCCAAAAAGACCTAATAAACTTACGTAGAGACGTAAGTAGCTGCTAAGGAATGTTTGCCTTTAACAGAGAGCAAGAGTGAAGCTGCAGTGGAGAGCCGGGGCCTTTCCCGGCCCCTCTGCAGACACACACGTCCTCCTGCAGGCTGGCACTGACTCCTCTGGTCTCCCCACAGGGCACAGTGACGGTGACTAACAGCCATCGTGTCTGTTCCAGGCACAGTGCTAGGCGCTTTGCAAATACCACCTCATTCAATCGCAGTACTCAGGAGCCTGGGCATACAGATGCGGTCACAAGCTGTCTGGGCTCCAGCGAATCCAGGGAACATGCTGGAGCCACATGCTATTCCCTACATATTCTTAAGACAGTTGATAGTTCCCAGCAGTCTTTAACGTATGATCCAAAGAAGTACTAGTTTGCACAGCTCACATGTTTGTCCAGTTATAAAGCTTAACTAATTATAAACACATTTCCAAAAACAAAACGACGAAAGCAAATACCCCTCTTCCAGATGACATCTGTCCTCATCTTACTCTCCAGCCTTTCCCACTGCACCAAGAAGCAACCGAGCTTTTACCAGCTCTCGCTCTGAGGGATTGCAACATCCAGTGTTTATTCTGTGTCATCTTTCGTCATTTTTAGTGCCATCTGGTAGACACCAAACTGATTGAGATTGGTGTTCGATGGGAACAAACCCACAGTTATTTATTCATCAACTCTGGGAGTAAAAAGAATGCTCTTGTCTGCTCAGGTCTGTGAGACCCAGGCTATTACTTGAGACGATAGAACCAACTGGAAGAAATAGCCATAAGTCACGGCTTTTTGGCAGCCGCATAGATTGTAATTTACAAGCTAAAAATGAGCCTGTGTCACATTTATTGAAATTACTAAGCCAAGATCTTCTGTCATTTTTCACGAACTAATCAAAGATTGAACGCTCAATTATTTTCTTTACAGAATTAGTTATGTTCTTTGTCCTGAATCCATACTTTTCTTTCCACTGGAGGGAAGAAAAGACCTAAGACGAATTTCTTGGAAGGCGTATTGTTTTCTGCCCTGGGGGAGGCTGTGAGGATAAAGCGAGTAGCTAAATGATTTCAGTTACCTAATAGCAGCCGCGCTCTCTCCTTCAGCCAAAACACATCGACTGTTGTGCCCTGCTGCAGTCGTAAATGGGAATTATTGATGTCTAAACAGCAAAACTACACAAAACAAAAAAATTTGGCCAGACACCAGTTTAGTACTGCAGTGAAGAGGTGTTATTTTGGATTTTGAACTTTAAAAACCCAATCAGACTCAAAGCTAAAAATTTAATCTAAAAAAATGAGTTATTTTGTTCACGTTTTTTGAAAAGAGAAAGGAAAATTAAATAGGCGACCACCTGTAGGGCAAAGGACTGTTCTAACTACCAAAAACAACAGAAGGGTGGGCTTTCAAAGTCTTTTCTAAAACTGTTAGTGAAATTTAAAGTTGTTAATGAAACTAAAAAGTGTATGTATTGCTCAGACGTGAATGTAGTGAACGTTGGTCAGCAGACGTCAAGATGGCTTTGAAATTGCTCGTAAGTCTTTTTCAGGAAGGCAAAATTAAGTCACCACTTGGTTGAAAGTGGGCTTGGTAACAGATTGTCTGAATCTGCCTCTCTTCTTACCTGAGTGTTAATCTTTATTAGTTCCACCATTCTAAAAATCCTACTAGAATCTATTTCGAAAGGAACGTATTCCTTGCCTGAGCTGATTCACAATGGAGTGCATAGGTATAAAGGGCAGGGTGTGGTGTTTGGAATGCACTTCCGGAAGTCAGGAGTAATGGGTTGAATTCCTGTCTTTGAACAGGTCTCTGTCTCCTGCTTACGTTCACCATCTGTTCATGGTGTCGTGCCTTACCCTCCGTACTGCAGATCGGAAGGCTGGCAGCGCTGGGACCAGGACATGATCTGTGTCCCGTGTCTACTGGACCACGCAGAGAGTGGCCAGTGACTCTCCTGCCCTGGGCACAAAGGGGAAAGCTGACGGGGCAGGTGGACAGGAAGAGCCACCACAAGTACTAGGTTTGGGGCTTGTTATGCTAGAGGTCCAGCATGATCCTATCCCACAACACTAAGTGACCAGCAGAGAGTTCTCAGAGTAGTACTTTTCACTAGGCATTTTGAAAAGAAACTGCATGTGCTGTTTTGGTGCTTTGCCATTAATGATGGCTGACTAGTGGCCATGCACAGTTCATTAGCTCGTGTCTCCCATGGTGCTTTGTGCTGAGTTCTCCCATCTCGATCAATGACATCTTTATCTGGTGACCACTGTGTGTGAGAATTACTGCGTGCTGAATTACTCCTCCTCTCCCCACTGCCTTTTCCTGTTCCCATCCTAAAAAGGAGTAAGACGCTACCTATCTTTCATCCTCTAAGACAGTTACTGTCATTGTTAATACACTTCTGACATAACTCCGAACTAGATCCCTCCAGCCAACGGGTTGAGAAACCACTGTCATCTCAGGCATAATCTATTAATTTTCTGATCAATAGTGGGCAGGAGCTAAAACATATACTAGAATCTATATCAGGGCTGAATAATTTGAAATTTCATGAATCATGGTTTATCTCTATTTTGTTTCTAAAATCCAAATGGTAATCTAGTTTTATACCACTCTTTGATCAGAGGTACTTAGAACTGAGAGTCAGCTCACTGAGCTTAACTTTGCAGCTTGACATTATGAAATTCAGTGAACTTGGGAAATGTAAATTTATGGATAGATTTTCTTTATTAATGGATACTAATGGCCTGCATTGAAGGTAAAACCTTTAGCAAATAATTACCAACTTAATTTCTGTATAAATGGGATAATTCTTGAATTTCTGATGGTCTTTCCTGCTGAACTTTAATGTCAAAATGTCTGAGTAGCAAGTACATTTCCTTATGTGTAGATTTTATTCATATTAATTGAAAGTGCTTTTTCGTCATTTGTAGACTAACCTCTCCCAGAATTTTATATAAATAGGAAAATATCCCTGCACTAAGCAATTAATAAAAGATGAGTGGCTTGAACATGGATGGTCCCAGGGTTTCTATCAGAAGTCAGGTTTGAAATCTAAGTAACTTCCCTCATTCTCTCTTCAATTTCTTCGATACCAGTTTGCTTCAAAAGATAGAGTGGCCTTTTAAAATGAGTAATTAATGTTATTTGTGAGAGCTGAGTTTCCTTGACATATCAGGTATGAATTTTAGTGCATACCAAACCCCCAGATCTGCTTTACTGAAATACAGACTTCATAAACGGGATTGCCGTCACTGCTCTAATTTGGATTAACTGTCTTTGTCTTTTGACGGTGAACACGGACAGGTAGAATCAAAGGGAAGTGAGAGTAAAACCAGCGATAAAGGGACTTGTACACTTTCCTTGGTCTTCCTCCCTGTCCCCAGGAGTGGTTCTGGCACAGGAACCAGCAGCAGGCTTGTCTAGATGTGGAAACCTTCCCCAGGTCCCTGCCCTGTCGGTTCTAACACTGTTCTAAGCCAGAGGATGCTTGAGCCGGTCTGTCCTCATCCCCATCTGATCCGTCGTGTGCCAGGCCTCGGCGGTGCTCCCCCGAGCCAGGCTGTCCCATCTAACCCTGTTTCTGAAAACTCCGAGAACACTGTTAACAGTCCCATCACCCTCGTCCCACCCAGACACCATGCAGCCCTCTGGCTGCGACTCCTCTCTGCCTCTCTGCTCCCGCCAGGCTGGATGTCATAAAACATCTAAATAATCATAAGCGTCGCGTGGAAAGTTTCTTTGACGAATTGCCTGTCATTCCAGAGATTTAAAGTGTGCGGCGATGAAAGGTTTAATTTTGCACGTTGTGGCTTTAGAGCTGTGCCTCATAGGGTGTGTGATTTCAGTGTTTTAATTTTAAAGATTTTGCTTTATTCCTAGCCCTTGTGGTAGCTGTCCTGCGCTTCATACAGCTGAAACCAAAGGTTCTAAACCCGTGGCTGAATATCTGTGGATTGGTGGCGCTGTGTCTGGCTTCCTTCGGAATGACCTTACTTGGTAATTTTCAGGTACTTCATTTGGCCTTTTTCACCTCCCTGTCTCACTGGTGAGACCTTCTCCCGTGTGACGATCAAAGCCATTGATTGACACGTAGTCACTCTGTGGCCCATGTCATTCTGCACAGACCCTGACAGTTGGGAATGTGGCTTCCTGACATGCACAGGTTGTCCTGAAGCCCCTCAGCCTGGTCCTCCAGAGTTTGGGTTACCCGTGGGAAGGTGCTCACCGTGCACCTGAAACACAGCACGGTTGGGAAAAAGAGCTGCTAGAATATGTATTTTCTACAAATATATGTTTTCTACAAAGGATTTCAAAGTGGTTTGTACTTTTTTTCATAACAAATTATATCCTAATGTACCTTTCTAGAAAACGAATAGGATCATTGCCTTTCTACAATTAAACACTGAAAATCCTTATTGGATGATGAAAGCTTGCATTTCAGAGCAGCAGCCTTTCATGTGGAGGTCAAGTTTGAAAGCCCAGAATTTTTCTAGAACCACCTATGACTTGTATAAAGACATATTGACTCTTAACCCTTCTTCCTAGAAATTTAGAAGCCTGAGGTCACAACCTGTAAGAATAATTTCCTTGGCCAATACCATCACCCAACACTTGACCTGAATGATTTTATTTGTCAAACAGACAAGGAGGCCTCCTGCACTAGTACATTGGAGTGACTGGTTGCCCGGCCTCCATTCCTTCCCCGCCCTCCTCCAGCCTGTGCTGTATATATTGCTGTTGACACTTCCTCCACGGGGGCAAACCTGATCCTGACACTCCTCCCCGTTTGTTGAGTGAAATCCAAACGGCATCGGCGTTCAAGACCCACCCTCAGCATTCTAGTGAGCATTTAGTAACATTCTTACCAAACATAGGGCAGTGGATTCGCTAAGGCTGTCTCTTGTCCCAACCCTCAGTCTTGCTAATTCATTAAACCAGGACTGCTAATTCATTAAGCTGGCACACAGCAGCAACTCCGTAAGTAATTTTTGCTTGGTGAGTTGTTTGACAAATGGGCAATCCCACCAATTCCTCTGACTATTCTAGCTCCTGTCCGTATCGAGCTGGACAACCAAAAAGCAGCATTCTGAGAACATATCAGCTATGGCAGTGAATTATCAGGAAAATATTCGAGAGTTTATCCCCTTAAGCTCCAGAATGTTAGAGGATGGGGCATTTTTTTTTTTTTTTTTTTTTTTAGACAGAGTCTCACTATGTTGCCCGGGCTACAGTGAGTGCCGTGGCGTCAGCTTAGCTCACAGCAACCTCAGACTCCTGGGCTCAAGCCATCCTCCTGCCTCAGCCTCCCGAGTAGCTGGGACTACAGGCATGAGCCACCATGACCGGCTAATTTTTTTGTATATATATCTTTAGTTGGCCAATTAATTTCTTTCTTTCTATTTATAGTAGAGACGGGGTCTCACTCTTGCTCAGGCTGGTTGGATGGGGCATTTTTTAATTGAGATTTTGGTAGGAATCTCTTCCCCACTTGCCTGCCTTTGTTGTAATGTTCTCCGTAACTATCGTTTGTCTCAACCATGGCTCTGATGAGTTACTAAATACACATTTTGTTCTTTAGTAAAGTCCTAGAAGAATCCCAGAGATTGGGTGGTTTCGATGAACCACAGATATTCAAAACCATGAATAATGACACTACTAGGAAAAACACTTGCTGGAATATTTGCAGAGAACACATGAGAAACAAACAACAAATTTGTTGCCTGTGAAGAAACTGAGTAGATAGTATGATATGTGGGATGGGAGGCAGACTTTTCAATCAATCCCCCCTTTATAATCTTTAAAAAAGTTTGAACCATGTAACTATATTATCTGTTTTTAAAATCAGGTTTAAAAATTAAAAATAATAAGTGAAGGAACTGTGTACAGCATGCAAAATCAATTTTCTAGAAGTGAAATTTGATTCTAGGGATTGTTATTTTAGATAAATTTTGAAAATATGTATTTTGAACTGTGAGGGAACAAATGGCTTTTTCCAAAAAAAGAGGAAAAACTCCTGCAGCCAAAAACAGTAGGAAAAATTGTAAAGGAAAAGTAATACTGATCTGATACAGCCATTGTTCACAACAATGTCAAACAACAAAACCTCTGAAAGTAACTTGACAGTTCAAAGAAATAGTATTTTTACCATGGTTTAAAAGCCATCTCTCTCTTCAACAGTAGATTTTATTTTCCTATGTGTGCAATTAAAAATGTGTGTAAATACAAAAGGAGTTTTAAGTGACACATATATTTTTAAATATCAATGGGTAATGATTTAGAGCGTTTACATCTCTAATGCCCAGCTGAAATAACCCAGCTGGGTCTCCTTTGACCTCTTCACTCTATAACAATCATTAGTGTAACTCTTCAAATACTGTCATCCTTCAATGCAGCGGTCCCCAGCCTTTTTGGCACTGGTGCCAGGGACTGGTTTCACAGAAGACAGTTTTTCCACAGACTGGGGGTGGGAGGAAATGGTCTCTGGATGATTCCAGCACGTCACATTTATTGTGCACTTTATTTCTATTGTCACTACATTGTCACTTGCCACGCACTGATAGGGTTTTGACACAAATCTGCAAGCAATTGGTTTATTATCGTCTCCGTGCAGTCAGACCTCTCTGCGGATGATAATATGTGTTTGCAGCTGCTCCCCAGCGCTGGCATCACCACCTCAGCTGCACCTCAGATCATCAGCGTTACATTCGCATAAGGAGCACGACCTAGATCCCTTAAGCACACAGGATTCACACGCCTGTGAGAATCTGATGCCGCTGCTGGGCTGACAGGAGGTGGAGCTCAGGTGGCGATGGGGAGCAGCTGTAAGTACAGATGGAGGTTCACTGGCTCAAGGGCTGCTCACCTCCTGCTGGGCGGCCCGGTTCCGAACAGCCCCACCAAGGGCTGGGGACTGCAGCTTGAATGGATCTCAAGGGATGGCAAAAGCTTATAGGTGTCAGCTTTTCTTATTACTGTAGGAAAACAAAACCAAAAAATTCTCATTAACAATGAATTGGTCATATTATATAAGCCAGTTCGGTAAGGGTAAAGAACAGGCCAAAGGGTATTAGTTGTCTATGCCAATTAAATCTTGACCTGCCCAGAACTGGCCATCCTTGGTCAGTAAAAACACAGGCAGATCCTCGCTCTCATTTTTCTCAGCCTAGAAAACAAAGCTGGGGTTTATGCTTGTAGTAACATTTCCCCTTTTTTGTGTAACTCTCCTGTTTTGTTTTCTTTTGCTTTCCCCACCAAGCTTTTCTGCAAAATAAACACAAGGAATAGATTACCACAGCCTGCATGGTTTTTCTAAACAAATATTTTTATGGTTTGGGGATACTGTTTATTTCCCTTCCTCTCTTCAGAGCTTGAACATTTGCAAACAGACACAAAGAGCCAGTGGAGATAAAGGACTCTAGTATTTCTAAAATCCATCATCCCGCTGCTGGGCCATCTCTTTTCCTGTCTTTCCCCCCTCACATATTCCGTCCGGTTGCATGTCTCCTTTTCTCGGTGAAAACGAGAAACGTCATTATCTGTTCATCCCTCAGCTCACTAGTGATGAAGAAATCCATAACGCTGGAACCTCCTTGACCTTTGGGTTTGGCACGTTGACCTGCTGGATCCAGGCTGCACTGACCCTCAAGGTCAACATCAAGAATGAAGGACGGAAAGTTGGAATTCCACGAGTTATCCTGTCAGCGTCTATCACTCTCTGCGTGGTCCTCTGTATCCTTTGAATGTGAAAAGGTTCTTTTACTAGTGAGATTAAACAAATTAAGTTGGCTGGGCCAGGTGGCTCACTCTTGTAATCCTCCACGTGGGGAGGCTGAGGTGGAAGGAGTGCTTGAGGCCAGAAGTTCAAGACCAGCCTGAGCAACCCATCTCTACAAAAAAAATTTTTTTAATTAGCCAGGCGTGGTGGCATGCCCCTGTAGTCCCAGCTACTCGGGAGGCTGAGGCAGGAGGATCTGCTTGAGGCTGGGGCAGGAGGATTGCTTGAACCCGGGAGTATGAGGTTGCTGTGAGCTATGATGATGCCACCGCATCTAGCCCGGGCAATGGAAAGAGACCCTGCCTCAAAACAAGAAATAGATAAAAATAAGTGGTCTCAGTAGAAGATGAGATAGTTGCCACTCCCAGGGGTTAGGATATTCTGACGGATCATCTCAGCCTCTTAAGACAAAACAGAGAAGTAAAGGGTACAAAAACAAATGCTCTCAGACCAATTTTTCATGTCAAAGAGGAGATGGAGAAATTAAAATAAAACTGTTTCGGGAGTCTTTATCCCCAAGATCGTTTGTTTCAACCCATAGGAATGGTGTCACGGATTCTCCTTATTGCTAATGACGATAGGGTTTCCCTTTGGGAAAAACACAGAATGCATAACCAAGAGAGAATTGTCATTTTTTCCTCCACTTTAAAAAAATTCACTTGTGACTTTATTGATGGCCCTGTTGTCCCATGTAATTTACTAGCTCTAAAGTGAATTTCAAGGGAAAAATACATTTACATCTTAAAATAACTAAGCTTTTCTGGAAAACAAGAACAAATTCAAGAATTAGATTACCACCGCACGTGTAGTTTTCCTAAACCAGTATTTGAGGTTTGGGGAACTATATTCATGTCCTTTCCTCCCCTCAGAGTCTGAAGCAATTGAGAACAGACACAAGGGGCCAGATAGAGATGAAGAGATCGGCATTTATTCCTCGTAAACTTGCAGAGGAGAATGCCACAGGCCTGGTCTCCCACGCCCTGGAATTCAACTTATCTCCCCAGGAACGCGCGGGGAAACCAGGGGAAGGGAAGGAAGTGGCACATCCCTGAGTGTCCAGTCCGGGAGGGCAGCACAGTGACCCGCCCACTGGTGGCACGGCCCAATAGAAGCCTGCCAATTCCGATCCCGCCAATCAGGTCAGTCTCTCATTCCACGGGGCGGAGTGACCGGAAGGGTTCACGCCAATAGGTTCTCCTCCTCCTCAGGAAACCAGAGAAGGGAATCAAGGTTCCGGAAACAGTAGAAATGCATGGCTACTGACATCATCCCACATCTTCAGTCCTAGTAATTGCTAATATTTATTGGACTCCAATGTGCCAGGCATTATTCTAAGCTCTTTTATATGCGTCAGCTCTTTTGATCCATATATATTCAGGTGCAGGAATCTCATCTGTTTCTTATGTTTTATATTTTTTACATATATTTTTTGAGACAGAGTCTCCCTCTGTCACCTGGGCTAGAGTGAGTGCTGTGGCGTCAGCCTAGCTCACAGCAACCTCAGACTCCTGGGCTCAAGCGATCCTCCTGCCTCAGCCTCCCGAGTAGCTGGGACTACAGGCACGACCCACCATGCCCAGCTAATTTTTCTATTTTTTGTAGGATCAGAGTCTCTGCTGTGTCACCCAGGCTGGTCTTGAACTCCTGGCCTCAAGCAATTCTCCCACCTCAGCCTCCCAAAGTGTTAGGATTGCAGGCGTGAGCCACCGTGCCGAGTCTCATCTGTTCCTTTATTGTTTTATTAATTGTATATTTTAATTTGGGCCCAAGTTTATATGTGATACCAGGAATGAAACTAAGCTATACGGTATTGCATGAAGGACAATAGTGAAAATTAGAAGAAGAGGGGCCACTCAGACATTATTAGTAGCACTGCAGATCCACACACAGCTTATATAGAGGTAGTTAGCAATTTGATGTGTTCAAAATTATTTCCATAGATATGGTAACTATTGTCATTTGCAGTGATTTTTTAAAAAGATAGCTTTGTTTTTCTGGCCAACTCATTACTTTGGAGCTGTAATCGTCTTGCTAGTCTCAGTACTAGGCAGCCTTGGAGTACAGTAGTTGAACGCGTGGCCTGGGATCAGAGTGCTGGTCTGAGTCCCGGCTCCACCGATTCCTATCTGTATGACCTCAGGCGAGTTACCCACTTGGCCTCAGTTTCCCTATTTTTAAATGCACTGATGATGGCAACAGGATTAGTTTTAATGTGGCTGATGAGGGTGTTTTCCTTGACGGCTTCTCCCCAGACTTCATCCTCATGGCCCAGAATATCCACATGTACGCGGCCAGGGTCCAGTGGGGCCTGGTCATGTGCTTCCTGTCGTACTTCGGCACCTTTGCTGTGGAGTTCCGGCACTACCGCTATGAGATCGTCTGCTCTGAATACCAGGAGAATTTCCTAAGCTTCTCAGAAAGCCTGTCAGAAGCTTCTGAGTACCAGACCGACCAGGTGTAACCTGTCAGTTTGTCCTTGCCAGTGAGGTGGGTGTGAGGGAGGAGGAGGGGCAAGAGGACACACCGGGCTTGACACGTGACCTCATGACACGTTACACACACACACACACACACACACACACACACGTTCACGGCCACATTTGCCAAACGAGCTTTTCAGGGCGAGTTATTTCTTTAACGCACAAGCCCTCG
This sequence comes from Lepilemur ruficaudatus, assembly GCA_963574885.1. Classification (NCBI taxonomy): domain Eukaryota; kingdom Metazoa; phylum Chordata; class Mammalia; order Primates; family Lepilemuridae; genus Lepilemur; species Lepilemur ruficaudatus. The sequence continues at coordinate 13,120 of CAUYRT010088084.1, forward strand.
CGTGTGGGAATACACGCTCTCACGCTGACACCATATGCACGACAGAGCCAGGAGCTTGTGCATGATCACCTCTCTCTTCCCTTCTCCGCTCTTCTCGTTCCCTGCGTCGTGATCACCCTGCTGCTAGAGCAGGGCAGGCCACACGCGGCGTGGGAAGAATGCCCCTGCTGAAGTGGCCTTCATCTCCAAAGGGCTTGGAACCAGCCCGTGAGCGATTTCTGACTCTGGCACTAATACTCTTGGAAGGATGGTAGCGTAGCATCTAATGGGATGGAAACTATTGTGACGTGAGCCCGGGTAGCCTGTGGAAAGGCGTGGACCGAACCTCCCCGCGAAAGCTCCCTTTGCTGTCCATCAGCTGTGCACTCCCAGGAAAGGAACGTGCGGCAGACTGTGAGCGCGAAGCCACCACCACGACTCGGACTCGGTTCACCGTGACTGCGGCAGATTTCCAAATGTGAATATTTGCAGGGCATTGTCTGCCAGGCGTGGAACTCGATGAGGACAGGCGAAGGGTATGGTTTCGTTTTTGCTTCCGTAGTATGCTGTGTACGGTTTTTGTTTTACATATCATGGTTGACCCTTTTTTTTTTTTTCCTTGAAATAACTATAGCACCATGAGTCTCTCTGGGCCTCATGGACAAAGATGACACAGACCAAACGCAAGGGCTGAGCTTGCTCTGGGTTCAACCATGATCGGGGCTGGGGGGGGGGTCACCTGCAGACTTATTTTGCTGCTTTAATGTGTGAGGCTAAGAAAATATTCCCAGAAAGGTACAAAGAAATATGAATGTGTGGAGGTAACAAATAGAGCTCCTGCTGCATCTTTATGAAAGAAGAGAGTTTTAGAGCATCCTGTTGAAAGTTCAGCTCAAGGGAGACTTTCGTAACATTTATCTATTGCCCAAATTTAGGTTTTTTGAAGAAATCATGGCCAGGGTCAGATGGGAGAGTGAGTTTACATGTGAGGAAAAGGATCAAGCTGAGCGTATTCTCCTGTTACAAAGGCATCTTATTGTAAATAGTTTAAGGTGACATTTGTTAGTTTTGAATACTGCTTTTGGGTTTTTTTCATTTTTATATGTTAAAAATTTTATGAACAAAGATTTACGAAGTTTTCTTTTACTCTGCACAATCCAGATGAAACAGCTTTTGGTGATGCAATCATACACTTTCTTAAGAGTAAATCTAATAGCACATTGTAGCCGAATCGAGCAATGACTGACATTATTCATTGGGATCTGGCCACTGAATAAACTGTTTTATGCAAAATTGTGATTTCCTTGTCTCTTCCACTAACATCTCTCTAGTACCGACGCATGCATAACCCAGACATTATGTTGAACACAAACTTCAGCGTAGTATCGGTAGGATGTTTTCTGACATCGACAGCCAACTCTCTGATTCTCTGGACACCACCCGGGTGTCTGCAATTCACTTCTGGCACTAAGTCCCCAGAGTTAGTGTCAGACTCCACAGTTTGAAGGACTCGGCCCCACAAGACTGGCCTCGCTTCAGATGCCAGGCCCCGGTGCTGGGTCCACAGGTTACCCTCCCTTCTGTCCAACTTTCCCTCACTCACATTACATAAAAAACTATTAAACTTTTAAAATAGTAACACGGTTCCCCTAACCAGTAGGGGTTGTTTTCTTCTTCAGTAGACTTAGCTGGACTACCAAAAACTCAGTTTAGTGTATCTTCATTAGATCCTCCAGAGATGCTCATTTCAAATGCAGAGTTCCTGGGCTTGGCCTTTTATGTGTTTGCTTAGGTTCTTATCTCCTAAGGAGGTTACGAGATCTTTATTTATATGTGGGTTTAGTACAAAACTGGAGGCGCTCCCACGCCCACCCTGCCCCCTTCGATTTCAGGAATCCGGAAACTCTTAAGTGCTTTTCCCAGTCTTCTCAGAGCACAGTCTCCCAGCTGGAGGCGCTCTCCTTGACTCTCGGGTCTGACTCCCAGGAATTCCAGGAAGTAGGAAGGTCCCACAGAAGAGAGGCAACTGCTGAATTGAGCGTGGTTCCATCATGACTGCCAGCTCCCAGTCAGGAAATGAGCGAAGAATCAGTTCACCAAATGATCAGACTGACCAAGAACCTAACTGACTGCTCTACCAAAAGACGTATTAGCATGGTTTTAACAACTTCAAAAGCAATAGCTTAACGTTTAGAAAAAAGTCCAAATACAGTTACTAATGATTAAATATGCTTTTTTTGTACTCTGATGGAAATGAAAAAAATCTGAGAACAAGCCCTTTGCAACACCGTCACTGAAAAAAGTGGCTATCCAAAAATTACTTTTTTTTAATGTGACTTGGAGAAAAAGGGACACAAGGAGTATTACTGGGTGAATTCCATTCAAGATTACTGCCATTTTTTCCAAACTCCTCCGACTCCTGCAGTATCTTGCTGTTGGCTTGCAAGGACAAATGAACCGTGAACCTTTTTCTCTCTTAACGCTGCCTCTGTGCTCTGCTGCATCCGGCGGCCGCGCACTTTATCAAGTCTGGGCAAACAGCGCTATCTGGTGGGCAGAGGCTGTCTCGGCAGCAGGCCAGGGGCGCCTAGCGTTTCCTTGTGCGACTCCAAAGTTGACACGGGTTATGCTTAGCAGCGGAGGCCGGCCTCCGTGCCTCCCCAAGGCCAAACAGGAATCCCTGCTGCTCCAGGAACACTGATAAAACTAGAGAACCCTTTTTGTCTCAGGATTCTCTTCTAAAAAACCAACTTGGGTTTTGGCCCAAAATTGGCAATCAGTGCTATTTGTGGGAAAGAGAACGGAGGTACGAGAGCTGAATTAATACACATAAATAAAGAGCCGCCACTTGGAGGCCTTCGTCCCTGGTATTCTCTGCAAGCAAGAGCCTTATAAAACTGAGTGCCTTTATTCTCTTTCTGGAAGTTCCAGAGGTTTCTTTCCTCCTCTTCCATCTGGACTCACTCACCTCCTGCCTCACTACCCACTTCCTTTTCTTAGATTTTTTTTTGAGTGACAAGTGTATTTATGGGGTACGACCTGATGATGTTCCACTGCATGTATATGCTGCGTATCAGTCACTACCCACTTTCTAGGGTGTTTTTCCTCCCTCGTAACCAATCTCCTTTATCTTTCAAGTTCTTCCGGAGACCTTTCTCCGTCACATTTAGTCGTGAATGAATCTGTATCAGGATCTAACAAATACTCCACTCACCATGTTTTTCCCTCCCTTTCGCAGCCACTTTCACAGACTGGATCTGATACTTCAACTTTCTCTTAATTCCTGAATCTATCTATTTCCTGTCCTCATTACTCAGTGTAAACCACACAGTTTTCCTGACCCCGTCACCATGCAGTGAATGCCCCTCCACCTCAGTTCTCTGCGAGCTACACACCAAGCACTGTCTTTTCCTTAAATTCCTTTCTAATCTAGATCCTAGAGACAATTCTCTCTCATTTCTTCCTTACTTTTCCAGTTACTCCTTTACTATCATTAGGAGACACCCTTCTCCGCCATCTGCCCATGAGCTTTTCCAAAAGACGTATGAAGTTCATCTTTTTATAATCATCTGTGGTTTTGCCGTCACTTACAAATTACTCCCATTTATAAGATTCACTTACATTCACTTCCTTTTTTTACTTATTCCCCGTCCTCTCATATTTGCAAGACTTCCTTTTCCTTATTCAAAGCATTCCTAAAATTATGCCTCCAGGATTCATTAGTTTTTTTTAAGAGAGTAACTGTCTCCTTCAAGCATTACCTTATATACCTCAAATATTAAGATTCTCAAATATCTAAGAAACCCCACTCATATCGTGAATGCTTACTATCCAGATGAAACAGTAACTTTACATACATACAGAGCTCAATTTCCACTCCATTAAAACACACATACATTACATAGGCGATTAAGGCAAAAACTAAAATAACATTCTTATTGTTTTCAGTCTCTCGTCAGTCTGAGTTCCTCTTTTGCTATGGCAGTATGTGGCATAGTTCAGGAACCTGTATCAAACTGCGTGAGGAAGAAAATGCTTTTATTAATCACAACATGAAATTGGCATGACATTGCATTAGAACTCAATCAGAATAATGCTGTTATAAAATGTACATTTCTCACATCCATTTCAGAGGAAAATATTACATATTAGGGCTCTTCTTGATCTTATGAACTGGTTTCAGTAAAATCTTTTTTTATTAATAGTAAATGGCAATTAGCATACATTCTCAAACTGCGCTACGTAGTCAGAAAGGCAGCGATGACATCTATGATGACAACCAGCAGAATTAGGACTGTTTTGTCAAACACTAAGAACCACATCTGTGTTTTAGCCAGCTACACGGGTGCACCTTTTTCCCTGGTAAGCTGTGGGTGCCACGATAATTAGCAAATTTCTTAAGTAACAGACACTTGATTGATCAAGACTCAAGTGAGCATTCTTTCCCGATTTTACTCTCTTTTGAAGTAGAAAAAAATACATTTTGCCTTGTACATATAGGGAGACAAAAATGAAAGGGAGCTGCTGTCATTTCTAACTTACAATTAAATGGGCTAATTAGGCTTATTTCTAATTACTATCTCTAATTTCAGTTTTTAAAACAAGGCTTCTGAATAGTTTTTCAAAACTAGCTTTCCATTTTCGTACATGACTTGATAAACGTAACACATGAGATCTGGATTTTAGCAATTTCCTCTGTCAACTACACTCTGCCCTCCAAGGGTCAGAGCACTGTTTCAAACAATTTCTACATACAAAGCATCTTCAAGTAAGTTCTGTTTTCACTGAACCGAAACTGTTTTCTCACTTGTGTGGAAGCTGACGTGAGCATACACACATACAGACCTGCGTACGTATGTGCATGCAGACGTAGTTTTAAGTAAATTACTTTTACCGTTAGAATAAAACTAGACACCACGGGACGACTCTATGGGTCGCCGGCGCGGCCCTAGGTGGAGGAGGGCAGGCGCAGGTCGCTGAAGGATGTGATGAGGCTGTAGTATGTTTTCTCGTCGTCTGTCAGCCCCGCGTTGCCCGGCCTGACCACCACGGCGACGTGCGCGTCGGCCGCCTCGGCGGCGCTGGCCTCTGCGGAAACCAGAGCGTGTGTCAGGAACACCAGACAGTTGTCAGGACAACGTGGCAACAGAAGAGACGGATCTGGCCCCGATTTGATCGTTATTGAAGGTACAAGCTGGGCACACTGGGGGTGATTACATTACTCTTTCATACATATCTTACTTTTTCCATAATAATTTTTTTAAACAATACCTAATTGTATTAGACAGAATAGAATGGGGGCTTTATTAAGCACTCATGAATGCAGGACAGAGCCATGTTCTGTCCCACCATTTCCCTCCATCCCTTCCCATCAGCCCTGCTGAGAACGGAGCTGTGTCCCCAAGAGCAGGCTGTGGTGACAATGCCGGTTAGGCAGATACGGGACAAGAGGAGCCCTGTGATCTAATCAGGCCAAGCATCTGCTCCCTCCTGCAGACCCCAAAGATGCCGCACCCTCTTCCTAAAACGGAGCAAGGCGGAGGGGAAAGCAGGACGTGGGTCTGTGGCAATAGACAGGGCTTACTTGAACAGACAGAGCAAAGCTGGTGAAGAATCTGGCACACGTTCTATGGAATTTAGATTTGATACAACACGAAGCCTTAGTAGTTTCCCAACCTTTGGAAAAAGAGGCACAGCATCTCAGTGGGTTAATTAAAGGGCAGCAATGCTGAGAGAGACGAGAAGTTCCGGACAGAGACAATGAGACAGCTGTTTCTCCCACCCCTCAAGCGTCGATTTTCTGCTCTGCTTGTGCACACACGACTCCTGCTCGGTGCGGGAACACCTTCTTCAGGCAAACTCTGCGGATGCCGTTCACTGCAGCAGAGGAGGAGCTGCCTTCTGCTCAGCCCTACTTCCCAGCACGACTGCCTTAAGCACGATTTTCACCTCGACTGGCGACCCGAGAGCTCCACCAAGCTGAGCCGTCACGATCCACGTGGGACGTGACACTAGCTAGCGGCTGTTCCATACTCAGGTTTCACATGCCACCTGATCTTCCTTTGTCATTTTCCCGTGTCATCAGTATGTGTGTGTGCACACAGAGTGACGGGCGGGAGACCACGGACAAGCAGTTAAAACGAGAATTAGTCTTTCCAACGTCACTCCCCCACACACAACCCCCCAGGGTTGGTAAGTGGAGAAGGAGGAGGGTCACTGTTTCTTTTCATGAAACTTTTATTTTTCAAGGATTCCCACATAAACGTTCTTTAAAGAAGCCATGTGCTTGTAGTACCAGGCTCAGCTCCCATCTGGAGTACAGTGTAAGTTCAGTTACTCACCTGGAGTAACATCTGTCAGGAACAGAATGTTGTTGGTCGAGCACCCAATGCTGTCTGCAATCTTGCGGTAACTCTCGCTCTCCACTTTGCGTCCAATCTTGGTGTCAAAGTGACCGTCAACCAGCTGCACAGAGAGAAGAGGAAGGACAACACAGACACACGTGCGATACACAGAACCTCGCTGCCTCAGTCCCTGTTCTCTGAAATACGTGATCGTCAGGGACTTTGTTCATTCAGTAAACACTTGCTGAAAACTACACAGTAGAGAACGTTATAGAGCCTACAAAAAGTAAATACAAAAACTTCATAGCAATAAACCTTTGGAAGAAGCAAACGACCAGCTCAACATACATAAGGTCATTTTATAATCTACTTGGATTTCATTAGCATTCACTTTATGTCCAAGATTATGCCCTACATTCATCCTTAAAAACACTATTTGCACTCAAACTGCTTATTGGACTGAGCTTTATTCTCGGTGAAAATTCTGAACATTGTCCTTTTGATCCTAGAATGAAAAGATTTCTCCAACTTGCCTCATTAATAAGCTACTACTTTATTTTCAAAAACCTTCATTTTCTAATGAAAACATTTTGAAATTCTGCTGTAGAGTTAGTATTATTAAATGTCCTTGCCCTCTTGGAAATAGCTGGAGTCAAAGTTGTAACTTGCTGATTTAACCAACAGTTATTAAAGTCAGTCCATATTTAGGAGCAGCTATTCTGATATGATCTCTTGAATACTTTCAGAACTTTTCACAAACTAAAAACAAGCCTAATGAACACTCAAAGATAAATTTAGGCAATGCTAGATTTTTTTTTTTCACTTTCAGGAAGTTAAGATTGATTTTCAAATTTTCTTCCTCTCTCAGTTTGCTTCACTCGGTAACTGGAGAGTGAAATCATCAGCAAACTCAGTGAGTAATTACCACGTCCTGCCGATGATCACCTTATTGCCTGTTTTGTCACAGAGAGCAGAAAAGAAGTTGTATCTGTATTCAGAGAACACTCACCAATGATTAAGGAGTTTCATTATTTAATATTTGATTTAGAAATAAAAAGTAAGAAAGTACTAAAATTAGAATACGACAACCTCCAAAGCCAAAGTGTTCTTTGTACATGGTAGGGGCTCAATGAATATTTATTTTTAAAAATTATTTGGCCAAGTTACCTATTGCTTATCACTAAGTGCAACCCGTATTTGTGAGTCAGCACTTCTTTCTGAAGTCCTACATGTATCCCCTTCTCCCACTGACCACCCCATGCTCTAGGGGGTGCACGGATGGTGACAGAGGGCCCAGCAGGAATTTTCTCATGTACAAGAAATGTGTCAGTGACCTTAACTTGTCACTGTGTTTAATTATGTGCCCAGTTCTCTCATATAATAATGCAGTTTCTTCTGAAATAAAACCTGTATCTGTCCAAAGAGCCATAAACAAATGAGCTCACCTTGTGCTCTGCTTCATTCTAAAAGTCTGTATATTTCTTAGGACTATTTTGCGACTTACCTGATCTGATTTGATTTGATTTTTTAAGACACAGAATAAACTTCATTGAACAACGTCATATAGAAGAAATTATAAATGCAATATAATTAGAAGTGATTCTTTTCTTCTTACCTTATTTTAAACAACCAAAAGAAGCATTCCATTAGTTTCCTTTGGGTTGTTGATTTTCTAATATTGGTGAGATAGGTGATTTACATGCTAGCATGTATGTGCATACACATAATAGATCGCTCTAGCACTATCCTCATCAAAATCACTTTTGTTAGATGTTTAAATACGGATTCTTGACCCCACCCCAGACCTGCCAATTCAGATTTGCTAGGAAGCAGAGCCCAGGGATCTACATTCTTAACAAACTACCTGGGGATCCTTATATACAGCAAAGTTTAACAACCTTTGATCCAAAAACAAGTAACACAGACAGCATTTCATCCTTCCCTATAATGTATCCCCCAGTCTTTCCACTTCTCTTTATAACCTGCTTAGCACATATTAATCTAAATGCACAATTAATCTAAATGTTGACTTAGCTTATAACTATATTTCTTTAACAGTCATTATTTCAGCTTTTGACAGTGTCAAAAAACAAAGTAAACCAAGTAACCTACCTCCAGAAGATCTCCCTCTGTGGAATGCCCAAATAGCAGCTTCTGTGCCTCCACACTCCCTGAAGAATAGACGTACACTTTCATTCCAGCCTCTCTCCACTTTCTGACTGCCGGAACCACATCTGCAAAGAACCTAGAGGGAAGACCGCCAAGTCAAAATGCAGAGAACACATCATCTAGCCAGATGAAAATCTGTCAAAATAATGCCACGTGTTTCTCTATTTGTATCCTAACAGTAACTTGAGAAGCCACTCCATGACTATGAACCCCTGCAGTTCTAATAAGCTAATAAATGTGTCACCAGAGTTCCAGGATCACAGCAGTTTAGAAGCAACACTTTATGTGGAAGTAGAAAAACTATTCTCTCCTTCCTCTAAAACTATTTTCATAGATAGCGACACTAAGGACAGAAAAAAAGGATTACAGATAAAAGGATGAAACAAGAAACTGATTTTTTAAATTACCAAGTAACTCAAAAAAGTGAACAACAGCAATAATGATATATTATTATATAATCTCTGATGTAATTAAGAAGGAAAGGCTAAATGGCACCAGTATGCTTTCAGAAGGCACGAAAATGCTTTTAGAAAGATCTGCACCCAAACGATTTTTTAAAAAAAGGTTTGGGAGTTCAAAGCTGTAAAGTGTTGATTAGCTAGAAAACAGAACTACATTTCTTGAGAACTAAGAAAACCTGAAGTTTTACTATATAGGACAAAAATTACATAACCCATCACTTAAGAGATATGTACCATCTCACATGGTCAGTCTGCAAACGGTATCTGATTTTCTGACTCCTGACATTCTCTTTTACCAATTTCACTGTATATTCTATTCATGGAGGAAATGACACCAGAGAGGGTGAAAAGAAGAACCTGGGTTATAGAACCAGTCATCTTTAAAACATTAACTAGAAAATGTCAGAGAAACCTTCTACTGAATAGATATCAATATGCTTTATAGCACTAGTTGAAGGGAAGAGATCAACATGTTAAAAACCAGGGCACATAACTGTAAGTGTATTATTTTGCACTGCACATGGAGACAGGATTTTTCCATGTTATATAGGCACAGACTGTTATTGCTCCAAAGCAATGCTTTAGCAGTTTATGGTCATTTACGCCAAGTGCTGGTTTTATAATTAAGGAACCAAGACAAAGAAAACGGCTAACTAGGAGCACGGTCTCCTGGCTCCACTTTTTTGAGTCTTTTACTATGAGAACTGGCTGATAGTCCCAGATAATTGACATATCCTGAAATTTAAAAGGTAGGAGCTCCTTGTAAAGAACATAAATAAAAGAATGACATCTGTTTGACAGAAATACAAAAGAAATAAATATGGGCAGTTGGAAACGATCTTGGATTTTAGGGTTTACATGAGGCACCAGACTAAAATCCTTAGTGGCAGAGTCTTATTAAGAATTTCTGGGCGTGGTGGCTCATGCCTGTAATCCTAGCATTCTGGGAGGCCAGGGCGGGAGGATCACTCAAAGTCAGGGGTTTGAAACCAGCCTGAGCAAGAGCAAGATCCCCCTCTCTACTAAAAATAGAAAGATATGAATTAGCCAACTAAAAATATACAGAAAAAATTAGCCAGGCATGGTGGTGCATGCCTGTAGTCCCAGCTACTCAGGAGGATCACTTGAGCAACCAGAAGTGTGAGGATGCAGTGAGCTACAATGATGCCCTTGTACTCTACCCAGGACAGCAGAGCAAGACTCTGTCTCAAAAAAAAAAAAAGAAAAAAAGAATTTCTAAGCAATACTATACCCATGAGTCTCCTAAAGCAGGAGTGCTATCAGGAACTCCACAACCAAGACTAAAGGATTTGTGGAAGTTGCTCAAAAGAGCACAGAGAAAAGTGGCAGTGCGGACATTCTGAGTCACCCCAAAATGACAGCGGACATATTTCATGGCATCCCCACTCTCTGACAGAGCAGAGCGCAGGTAACTCACAGTACTGGGGAGCAGCCTAACACTGCTGCCACTAGTGTGCTAAGGACCAAATATGACTTAGTTCGAGCAAGTGTTATAGGAAGCTGTTTTAAAGTGGGACTAAAAATCTTTCAACTATCCCACTAAGCCAGACATGTGGGTCTGGAGAATTCAGCTGGGTGAAATGCTTTAGTTCAGCTTTGAAAACATAAAACACAACCCACTTGTTAGGATAAAAAGAACCTTGATTTAATCTGTTTTACCAATCATTCTACTTACACTGGCGAGAGGGGACCAGAACAACATGTTTGGGTTTGGGGCTGGTGGAACGTTTAGACTGACTTGGGCACATACTCTGCTTTCATGCGCCCCGCTGCGAACGCCGCCCTCCACATGTGGCCCTGCAGCTGCTTGAGGGCTGTGGTCTTGCGGTCCAGAGCCATCTGCCAGTACACGTTATCCACCACGGCCTGAATCACCTGCGGCAGGTCCTCCGCTCCGCTCCCGGACGCTTCAGGGATGGGAACAGCCCCGTCCAGGTGGGCATCCTCTTCAGCCTGTGAGTCAGAAACAACACGGAGTTTGTCTTCCCACTTACTCAAAAAAAGATCATCTAAAATGAGACCCCAAAACCAGGGAGAACAACTTTTTCCAACTATCATTAACCCTAGCACTGCTACAAATTAAAATAGTGCACACCTTGGAGCTGATACAAATGATGCCTAACAGAAACTGGATTAATAAATTTACACTGCCTTTCCTAGCTTGCTAGAGCTGAAAGTTTAACCAAGAGGCGTGTTGTATATGAGAAGGCAGAGCCCATGATGATAGGATGAGGGTTTGTTGATTCACTTACTATGATCACCAAACCAGGACTTCAATTAAATTTGATCATTTTTCTCTGCACTATAACTGACTGAGGAAGAAACAAAGAAAATCTCATAAATTTGTTTATGCCTGGAATTCAATGAAGCGAAGCTAGGGAAATGATGGGGTTGGTTCACACTCAGTCTCCTACACTTGCCCACATTTTGCGAAACTCCTAACAGCCATTTAGAACACCGACCTTGTGACAATGCAATCCAGTCTCTAAAGATATACATATACAGTCATATACTATAAAGCGGGAATACATATGATCCAACAAGGATTGCAACAACAAAAAAAAAGGTAAGGGAGGGCCGGGCGCGGTGGCTCACGCCAGTAATCCTAGCACTCAGGGAGGCCGAGGCGGGAGGATCGCTTAAGGTAAGGAGTTCCAGACCAGCCTGAGCAAGAACAAGACCCCGTCTTTACAAAAAATAGAAAAAATTAGCCGGGTGTGGTGGTGCATTCCTGTAGTCCCAGCTACTCGGGAGGCTGAGGCAGAAGGATTGCTTGAGCCCAGGAATTTAAGGTTGCAGTGAGCTAAGATGATATAACGGCACTCTAGCCCGGGCGACAGAGTAAGACTCTGTCTCCAAAAAAAAAAAAAAAAAAGCCAAAACAAATAAACTAACTAAAAAATAACTGCCACTGAGTGAGCTCCACAAACCACCTAAGACCTTTGCCACTGAAGCAATTTTAACAAAAAGAGAGCGGGAGTTCCACAGCACACAGTGAAGAAGACGGGCTGGGGACTGGCAGGGAATGTGAGCAGCACACAGCGCATGAGACCCAAGCAGATGTGAGGGCTGGGCCAGGGCGTGCAGGGGTGACAAGTCTGGGGCGTGGATGTGGGGACCCAGGAGCACTGAGAGGGGCAGCAGGCAGTGGAGAGTGGAGGATGATGGGGTACTTGCTGTCACTTGGAGACAGTCATGAAAAAATGCAGACTGCACAAAACTTTTGCATTCTGCCCAGAAGCTTGGTTTTATACATATATGATATTTTTATGCAATTTAAACAGCTCTAGGAAGAGGTCATTCTCGAGACAACAAACTCCATGATCTGGCCTCTAATTACGTGCTGTGAATTCCGGAGAAGGCAAGTCACTGCAACTTCCGTCCCCTGTGAATCGGGGCACTGTTTTACACTGGGCTCAGAAGATATTCTAGGTGTCCAGGCACCCTCGATTCTGAGACGCTTGGGAATGCGAAACAGAAATGTCCCAACCTGTTTCCTCAAAAGATTGACATCCTGCTGGCACTCCTCTTCTTCCCAGTGTGTCTGCAGATACTCCTTAACATTTTCTTTGATGTAAGGAAATAAAATGTCCTGAATAAAAGAGAAAAGAAAGAAGAAAAAAGAGTTAGCTTTTGTCAATGGCACAAGATCCAGTTCTGCTACAGTCTCACCTTACCTAACTGTAACGAATCAATCAAGGGAACTCTTTATGAAAACTGCTGCCGTGGATGCACACGCGGGACGGAGATCAAGGAACAAACGAACTCGCCCAGCAGCTGGCAGACTACACGTGCAGGCCCAGTCCCGTCCACCGCCTATTTCTGCAAATGAAGTTTCACAGGAACGTGGCCACACTCATTTATTTATACAGCGTCTCTGGGTACTTTTGGGTCACAACGGCAGAGCTGAGTAATTGTGACTGAGACTATACATGGCATGCACAGCCTAAAATATTTACTATCCAGCCCTTCACAGAAAAAGGATCTGCCAACTACTAAACCAGATCAGCAGACCAAAGGGCCCTGAGGGCACCATGGAGTGTGTCTGGCTCACGCAGCTGCATCCCCCATGTACATGTACACCATGGTATTGTACGTGTAACTCGAGCATCTGCTGAAAGAATGGTGTCCATGCGTGACAAACGTTAAAACATCCCTGTGATTCCTTGGTAATCAGATTACCTACAGAGAATCCTATGAAAAAGTCATGTGCAGCCGGGTGTGGTGGCTCACGCCTGTAATCCTATCACTCTGGGAGGCCAAGGCAGGAGGCTCAAGGTCAGGAATTCAAAACCAGCCTGAGCAAGAGCGAGACCTCGTCTCTACTATAAATAGAAAGAAATTAATTGGCCAACTAAAAATATATAGAAAAAATTAGCTGGGCATGGTGGTGCATGCCTGTAGTCCCAGCTACTCGGGAGGCTGAGGCAGAAGGATCCCTTGAGCCCAGGAGTTTGAGGTTGCTGCTGTGAGCTAGGCTGACGCCACG
>CAUYRT010088085.1:0-21222 GCA_963574885.1 Lepilemur ruficaudatus
GAGCACTTTTTTTTTTTTTTTTTTTTTTTTGAGACAGAGTCTCACTGTGTTGCCTGGGCTAGATTGCCTTGGCGTCAGCCTGGCTCACAGCAACCTCAAACTCCTGGGCTCAAGCGATCCTTCTGCCTCAGCCTCCCGAGTAGCTGGGACTACAGGCATGCACCACCATGCCCGGCTAATTTTTTTTCTATGTATATTTAGTTGGTCAATTAATTTCTTTCTATTATTAGTAGAGACGGGGTCTCACTCTTGCTCAGGCTGGTCTCGAACTCCTGACCTTGAGCGATCCACCCGCCTTGGCATCCCAGAGTGCTAGGATTACAGGCGTGAGCCACCGCGCCCGGCCTATCTCTGAGCACTTTAAAAATGTAATCTTGTAAAATGTTCAAAACCACCTAGTGAAATAAGGCAGTAAAATCCTTATTTTTCAGAAGACAATGAGCCTAAGAAAAGCAGCTTGTCCAAGAACAAATAGCGGCTGCTTACAGAGCTAGGACACTTTGCATTATGTCAAGCAAACTCTAGTTAATTTGCTAAGCTGTGCTGCCCTCAGTTCATCACTACTACACCTTACTTTTCTTCTTCTTTAATTAGAAGCTTAGTAAGTTTGTAGAACCTACAGATTTGAAGTGTATGGGATAAATAAAGTTCTGGTATTAGCTCTGGTATTTTCTGAAATAACTTAAGCATTTAATATATTTGGTAAATGTTTTTCATATCAGTATTGCAATAGTAATTTTATTTATTTTGTATACCATAGCATTTACAAAAAAATTTCAGAATATGAAGAAGGAAAGATACCAAATGGCTATAAGAACTGCAAAAATCCTCAAAGTCCTTCTCAAAATTGCAATTCAGGTAAGAATGCTGATATTGAATTAGTCTTGGTGCTTTTACCCTGATTTAAAAAGTAAGATTAAGAAAGTATTGACCACAAAAGAACAGTTTAAAAAAATCAACTTCAATTTATGCATGTTTTTTATTAAAATTTCCTTGTTTAAATTAATTTCTTTAGTTTAGAATTCAGAATTATTTAGAAAATTATTTGTAAGTAGTTTATAATCTCAAACAGTTTTCTGAAAAAAAGTTAATTCATTTAATTATAGTCCCTAAAATCCTCTATGATATTTTTATATAAATAAGAAAAAAAATTAAGATATTATGGTATATGTTTCCTCTATAATTAGATTGTAACAAATTGGATTTGTTATAACAACAGATCTTCTATTTAGTTTTTATAATAAATGGTTTGCATTTAGTAAGTGAATTTAGTTAGAGTTGATCCTTGAACAGCCTAGGGATCATGGACGCCAATCCCCAGTGCAGTCGAAAATCTGCGTATAACTTTTGACTCCCCCCAAACTTAACTACTAATAGCCTACTATCATGCAGAAGCTTACCAATAACATAAGCAGCGGATTAACACATTTTGTATGTTATATGCATCACATACTGTATTTTTACAATAAAGTAAGCTAAAGACAAGAAACTTACTAAGAAAATCATGGGGAAGAAAAACTGTATTTACTATTTATTAAGTGGAAGTGGATCATCATAAAGGTATTCATCCTCTTCAAGTTCACACTGAGTAGGCTGAGGAGGAGGAGGGGGAGGAGGAGGAGGAGGAGGAGAGGTTGTTCTTGCCCTCTCTGGGTGGCAGAGTCAGGAGAAAATCTGGGGATAACTGGGTGCCTGCACTTCAAAGTCATATTGTTCAAGGGTCAACTGTATTACATAGCGATTCGTGTCATGGAAAATGTAGCTATCTTTAAAACTAGGAATTTAAAAATACCTTTCCGGTACCATAAACAAATGGCCATAAGAACTGCAAAACTTAGCCAGTGTGTGCCAATACCAGTAGATTATTATTTAAAGATGTCTCCTGACTAAGAAGTCGGAGATGCAGTTCCTTGTTGAGAAGCACCGGTTATGTTACTTATTCTCATGCTAACAAGGTCTCGCTATTATCAACTTTATTCCCCATAAGTTGAAACTGAATGAGATCCATTCACTTTGTTAGAGCAAGGTGTGTTCTTCCATCTGCTGCGTGACTGTCATGATGACAGTAATTTTGTTAGAATAAGATAATCTGTTACCATTAGCCAAAAGATTGTCACAATAAATATTCCAATATCCCAACTCTAGGTCAGCAAATTATAACCAAAGTGCAAAAATGTTTTGCCATAACAAAATTGCTACTATGTTAACTAGATGTGACACCTAATGCATTGTACAATCTGAACTGTATGAAAACACCTTTGATTAATTAGTCTGTATTTATGAAAGAGCTTCTGTAAGTTTGGTTTTGCAAGTGGCAGAAGACATAGTTTTGGTCTTCAAGGTGTTTTTAGTAGAAAAGAGCTGTCCCTATGTAATTTCTGTGTTTTTTTCAACAGAATTTTCAAAGAGGACATTTTTATTTATTTGTCCATTTAACAAATGACTATCAAGTGTCTTTTAGGTACTAAACATTTTTCTAACATTACAGAATACACATTTTAAAAAAATACAGTCAGGAGCTTGTTATTCTAATTGTCATTTCTATTATTTACTACTTTATTTAGGGCTCACTGTGTGCCAGATGCCCTCTGGGAGCTTATAGTTATCATTTATTACATATTTAGTATGTACAATATGTGCCAGGCACTTTAAGCTCATGGTGAGGAATTAAAGCTCTAAAAAGTGGGTGGGATTTAAGGCAAGCATGCAGAGCAAGTGGAAATTTGCCAGGTAAAGAGGCAGAAGGAACACTTGTCAAGATTGCATGTTTGGCAGAAAAAACAGCCAGTGCAGAAGCTAAGAGATGTTGAGTGAACTTTGCAGGTTTGTGAGCAGTTCAATTTTGCTAGTGCAAAAGTGTGACGTGGGAGTGGTTGTGAATGAGGTGAATACCCAGCTACGGCAAGCTGAGGGAAGACTTGTTAATGAGTAGCTCTTATCCTATGGACCATGGGAGATTTCCCAGGTAGAGGCATTTTGGCCGCAAAGACTAGATGAGGTAAGGAAGCGCGGTGGGAACAATAGGAACCACAGTTGTTTGGGTGGTTCAGTGACAGCATCGGATCCCGCTTGTTGTCCCTCTTTCAGCTGTGCCATTGGCAGTGATTTGTTCATGTTTTCTTTCATGGTTGGCTAATTTGCAACAGCTTCAATCACCATGTTCTCACAGGACAGTGTCTAAAGGCTGGATGGGTGGCTTTTCTTCATATGCTTCTTGTAAACAGGGAGAAAACTGCAGTGGACTTCCTGTAACATTTTATCAGTTGGATTACGCCCTATGCTCATTCCTAAACCAGTTATGGGAAAGCAGATGTAATTACTGTGATTAGCTTAGAATAATTATTTCCCTTTTTGGAGCCAGGGAGGGCTACTGTGATGATAACCATCCAAATAGGATTGTGTTTCTCCAGCAAGAAAAAAGAAGAAATGGCTATTGGGTAGGGGACCAGCAATGTTTACTGCAGGAATTCATTGGAGATTTTTGTGCAGGGAGTCATAAGATTAGTTTTGAGTACTAGGGCATTCTGGTTATGATCTAAAGCAGGGATTGGCAAGTGGCAAGCTTTTTTGTTAAAGGACCAGCTACTAAACATTTCAGGCCATGTGGTCTCTGTCATATCTACTCCACACTGCCATTGTAGTTTAAAGCTTCCATAGATAAGATGCAAGCCCATAGGCATGACTGTGCTCCAGTAAAACTTTGTTCGCCAAACCATAGGGCAGGCTGGATTTTGCCTCTGGGCTGTAGTTTGCTGAGCCCTCTTTAAGGGGATAGATGGAAAGTAACCATGTAAAGAGACCGGGAGACAAGGGAAGTTTTGCAGTAGTCAAAGCCATGATTTCCTTGGCACCAATCCCAAGACTAGCACCAATCTATTATGAGGTTTTCACCCATCCATATGAAGTAAGTGAAGTTAGGAAGATCTATCTGTTCATTTTTAAATGTTGGTCTTTTTCTTGGGATTATACATTTTTCATTGGTTTTGCTTAATTTTTCTTTTTTACTTAAATAACAATAATAAAACCATCCATTAAGAGCTTTTATGTTTAGGAAATTTAAACATAAAATAAATATAAACTGAGAAATATACATTAGAAAAGAAACAAAACCTATTTATTTTATATTTATATTTCCAGTAGCAGTGGAAGTATAAAGCAGAGGCAGAAAAGAGGTACAGTTAATATGAGTTAGTGATTAATGAATGCAAAAAGTTAGAGGGCAGAGAGAAATCTCAGGTGATTCATAGGTTTCCAGGTCATGCACTAACATTTAAACTGGACATGAGGAAGGAGAAGGAAATTGTCAGGTGAAGAGAGAAGAGCAGCAGGTCAAGGGAACACTACCTTTTCCTTCTACATGAACATGTTGAGGTCAGCGGAATATTCATGTAGATATTTTCAGTAGGCAGTTGGCATAGGTTAAATTGTGAGGTTGAAGATGGGGGCTTGGAGGACTATTATTAAACAATTAGGCGATACTATAGTTCTGAATGGGCTTGTCCACGATGAGGAACATACAGAAGGAGAAGAAGGCGGGTGATAAAAACCTGGGAACGTCGGTGTTTCGCAAGGGAAAGGAGGCAGTAAAGCAGACAGCAGTGGCTAGAGAAAACTGGGAGAGGACTCAGAGGAAGGGATTGTCAGGGTGGGAAATCCATACACGGGCAAGAAAGAATTCTCAGACAGTGACTAGGATATACAAAAGTAAAGTTTATTTTTCTGAGAAAGAAAGAAAGAGAGTGAGTGAGAGAGAGAGAGAGAGAGAGAGAGAAGAGAGTGGCCATGACAAACAGAGGGAGGAAAGAAACGTCCGGTGGTGAGGAAACTTGCTCCGTGCTTTTAAAGGGTAGAAATGGCTTTTTTCTCTCTGCTTCAGGGGACTGACAACAAAGCGGCTGTCAGGCTGCTGCGTTGCCTTTTTCTGTTTCTCCTGCAGCAGAGTGACAGTAGAAAGTAGTTTCTTTTTCCTTCTAGACAGCGGGAGGCACCTGGTTCTGTCTCTTCTTGAGGAAGCAGGGGAAGTTAACGCTCCTACTGTCCGCTCAGGAACTTTCTCAAGGCTGAGAAAGAGCTCAGAGATAACAAGTTAGGTCACACGTGTTTTAATTAAACAAAGGGTAGCTGTGTAGTGAGTTTATTTCTCTTACTCTCTGTTTGATAGTTTATTTTCCTCTATTAGATAGGTTATTAGTAAGACCACCTTTCAGTGGTGTTGAAAAATTCAAAAAAAAGTGAGAATTTCAAGGACAGAGTATCAATTTTGACAAATAAGACTGCTAACAAGTAAGTTGGATTGGATGTTTTAAAGCTCTTTGGTGGTAGCCTATTCAAAACGACAATTTTAAAGTTATGCGTCTACTATTTGTGTGATTTGTACTTCTGGAATCCAAATATGGAAGAAAATATCTGCCAACATCCTACCTAACGTTTTTCTAACTGCAGTAGCTACCTGCACAGAGTCAGAGAAAATGGTCTAGACTGGTGAGTAACATGAAAACATTTTTCCAGAATTGTCAAAACCTAAGGATCACGTGAGGAAAAGTGTTGTCTTTCTTAACTGCTGCTTGTGGAAATACTTGATTTGTACGTGAGTCCTTGATGAGCTCTTTTGGATGCATTCCAAAACAAAAACCTGGCAGCACTGGAAGCCGCAGCCACACACACATACACGCCCTCCCTCTGTCATGGAAAAACACCAGAGCCATGTTTTGACAGAGCTTTGAGTTTTGATCAGAAGTCATTTACAGTTGAGTTTAGAGAAAGTGACATTATTAAATATCTTATTGCAGAAAACTAATACAATACCGCAGAGAAAAATATAAGGTGATATGCTAACTGCACGGGTTCTCAGTATTTGGGAAACTCAGGTGACATTGGCTGGAAAGTCAGTACCTGACCTTTTTTGTTAGTGTAATTCTCTTTCCATTGGCCTTCTTCTGACATCTCCAATTTTACTTCTTCCTGTTGAATTTCAGCCCTAAAGAAAATATTGTTAGAACCCATTTGCAGTATATGTATGTTTGAAGAACGTGTATGATTTCCCTTTAAGAGAATTGGCTACCTATCCTGGACCGTATCTGGTATTCTATTAGTTTCTAATGCTAAACTTCTTTATATCTGTATCACAGTGACAGTGCTGCCACTGATGACCTGCCAAGATTTTAAGGGTCTTCAGGATTGTCAAATACAAATTGTTTTATGTGACAGTTTTCATGTGTAGCGCTTCTATGGTATTATATTTCTTCAGAAATTGGTAATCTGTGATTCAGCTGAAATACATGATAAATTGGATTACCACACTGTTAACCATCTCTACATGAGATGACTCCTTTTTTCCTTCCAAATAAGTTAAAGGCCCTATTAATTTTTAATGAACAAGTCCACTAGTTGGGGGAACAGTAGATAAGTCATCCTACATTTTGGATGTGACTTTTTTGACTCTTTGATTTTTTTAATGAAGAGCTGCGTTTAATATAAGGTGAACCATATTTTTAGTTTTATAAGAAATTAAGAAAAAGATTAGAAGCTAAAAGAACTCTGTGATCAGTAGCATAGTATCATACTATAGCCAATGGCTATTTCTCTACAATTATCCCAGTTACCTGAATAATGCACAATTACTTTATTTATTATTATTATCATTATTATTTTTTAAGAGTTGGGGTCTCAGTCTGTCTCACAGGCTAGATTGAAGTGGCTATTCACAGGCACGATCATAGTGCCCTACAGCCTTGAACTCCTAGGCTCAAGTGATCCTCCTGCCTCTGCCTCCCTGGGTAGCTGAGACTATAGGCTCAGCATGATGCACAATTATTATAAAAAGAAAATAAACCCTGCTGAATTGCCAAGAATTGACTATGATTTTTTTCATTTTCTTGCTAGAAACTTTCATACTATAGAACATATTATTGTCAGTCATCGAGATTCTATATTTTTTATTCTGGTTAAAATAGGATTTTTACTTATTGTATATTATTTTCTGACATCATTGTTTCATCTATCCCTTTTATTCTTTTGTTCAAATGGATATAGAAATATAGGAATTTATCTCCAAGGGAAATATCAAGAAAAACAGATTAGGGACAGGTATTAATACTGTGAAATCACTTTGTGAATATGTGATTGTAATCACATATAACATATACACTTAAATAATAAAAATTTCATATAATGCAATTGTGTCAGTGGTCTTGCACCCCAAGGTTTGCTGGTTCGCTAGGAAAACTCACAGAACTCAGCAAATACTCATACTCAGGGCATTTATTTATTACAGTGACAGGATACACAGCAAAATTGGCGAAGGAAAATGGTACCTATAGTGAAATGTGAATGAAACCAGGTGCAGGAGGAGTCCAAGAGTCCTCTCCTGCGGAGTTACCTGGATGTGCTTTCCTCAGCATCAAATTTTGACAACACACGTGCAGTGTTGTCTACCAGTACCAGACTGTCATTAGAGACTCAGTACCCAAGTTTTTTATGGAGGCTAGTCACATAGACATCCTCTCTCCTGTGTGTACCAAAATTGCCGACTCCCAGAAGGAAAGCAGGTATTCCAAGTAAACCACATTGTTTGCACAAACAGTTCAGGCATAGTGAGCCACTCTTATCAGTTAGGGAATATTGGAAACCCTCCAAATCCAGGTTCCCAAATGCCAGCCAAGGGCCAGCCTTGCAAGCAGACCTTTCTAAGAAGGGTATTCTGTTTGCTAGATGAAATCTTTTCTGTACAGCAATTATAGCCCTGACTTGAATTTTGGTGTTACCATAAAGTTTTATTTTAATATCAAGTAATATAATAACATGGGAGTGGTTTCAGTTGCATGATCCATATTAAGTTGCAATGGTGGTTTATTTTTTGACTTTTGGTGAATATTTAACAGGCATTTGTATATAAGATACTATGACAATATTAGGTAATTATAATCTGTCCTTATTTGATAAACCTTTCAGTAAAATTGTTGGATAAAATAAGCAAAATGATTTGTGATTTGAATTGGAATCAAAATTGTGTTTTATATTAATTATAGGGATGGTCCAGTTTAGATCCATATTGTGTTAAATCCCCATTTCCTCTTTATAATTGTGAAATAAGATAAAATATTCATTTTGCCTATTATTTCTTGCCTAAGTATGCAATTAAAATTACCTCTTTATATATTTTTATATACTTCAATTGAGGGATAATGCCCATATCCTGGTACTTTGATCTTTAATTATCTCCAGTTTTCAAGGTGGCTGTGTCTGGTTATAATATATGGTAATAATAGGTTTAGTAAATATCTTTTTTTTAAATTAATAACTTTATTTTCTAGTGTGATTTTAGATTCATGGTAAAATTGAGAGGAAGGTACAGAGATATCCCACATACCTGATGTGTCCCACACATCCATAACCCTGCTTGTCATGATATGATATCTCCCACCAGAGCCGTACATTTTTTACAATTGATGTACCTACATTGACACATCGTTATCATTCAAAGTCCATAGTTTGCATTAGGGTTCACTCTTGACGTTGCAGATTCTATGGGGTTGGACACATGTATAATGACATGTATCTACTATTGTAGTATCATACACAGAATAGTTTCACCGCTCTAAAAGTCCTCTGCACTCTGCCTTTTCATGCCTCCCTCCCTCCCCACTCACCCCTGACAAGCACTGATCTTACTGCTATATCCATATGTTTGCTTTTTCCAGGGTAGTCACATATAGATGGAATAATACAGTGAATACAGTAGATATCTTTCTGGAACTCCTGACCTTGAGCGATCCTCCAGCCTCAGCCTCCCAGAGTGCTAGGATTACAGGTGTGATCCACCGCGCCTGGCCTCTTTTTGAATATTAAAATATTAAAGATCCAAAGTGATACAATGCAGCCATTTAAGATACCCTTTCTCCTTGCCGTTGTTTTGCTTTTTGATTTTGTTCATCAGTGTAGGATCTGATGACATGTGTTTTAAGTGCTGCAAAAACTTGATTTCTATAGACATTTGGCATATAATGGGGAGGGTTGAGAAGAATGACATCATGCAACATTACAGAGCACTAACTGGACCAACATGCTGTTTGAGGTGGGTCCTCATAGAGTCTAGCAATGGAAGGGGAGAGTCTCAAGAGGGTGTCCTTTATAAAATTGGAAAAATCTTTATACTTACCTTGCAGTTGGAAAGAAGACCAGACAGTGATTACTGTAGGTGAACAAATATCACTGATCCTGTTCCTTTAAGGGATGAGTCAGAAAACAGTCTATATTAGTATAACATGGCTCACCTACAACTGGATTTTCTGTCATAAGGAATGCCAAGAGAGTCACACTGTTTTAGTCTCCATGAAATGAAGACACTTTTTTCCCTTCCGCTAGGGGGAGGAAAAACTGTTGGCACATTCTTGGAGCTTGAGTAAGTTGATAGTTATTTTTTCATATCAGAGAGTACTTCCTGCCAAGTGGCCACACCTCCCCAGTGTTTCTTCTTAGGCTTCTGTGAATATGAGGTAGGGATAAGCTCTTAAGGGAGTGATGATTCCAGTGGTTCCAGGAGAACCACTGTGAATCTGAACAGGTGAATTTGAACCTCTTTTGTACCATACATAGGGCAGAGAAAATTGCTAGAACTAAGGACACTTACCAACATCTTCACCAGAAGAGGATTAGGAAGAGTAAATACAATTGATCTCTCTTGATGTTTTCTCTGCGGGCAGCCAGAAAGTCTTTGCAAGGATCCATGTCTTGCCATGTCTTGCTTCCTATGTCTTGCCATGCAAACACAGGACATGCCCATATGCCTAGCTTCCTTGTCATAGTGCGTTTTATCCTAAACTGAACAGTTTCAGCTGAAGAGCTGGAGAAGCTGTGCTATGTCACAGCAAACTAAGTACAGTGGTCCCTCCTTATCTGTGGGAGATACACTCCAAGGCCCCAGTGAATGCTTGGAACTGCCTATAGTGCTTAACCCTATTTATACAATGTGTTTTTGTATACGTGCATATCTATGAAAAAGTTTAATTTATAAATTAGACAAAGTATGAGGTTAACAACAACAAATAATAAAATAGAATTACAACAATATACTGTAATAAAACTTATGTGAAAGTGGTCTCTGAAAATACTTTCCTGTACTGTACTCAGCCTTCTTGTG
Source organism: Lepilemur ruficaudatus (assembly GCA_963574885.1). Classification (NCBI taxonomy): domain Eukaryota; kingdom Metazoa; phylum Chordata; class Mammalia; order Primates; family Lepilemuridae; genus Lepilemur; species Lepilemur ruficaudatus. Next base: position 10,139 of record CAUYRT010088085.1, read on the forward strand.
ATGATGTGAGGTGACACAGTGCCTGCGTGATCAGAGGAAGCGAGGCACATGTCGTGGGCATTGTGACGCAGTGTTAGGCTGCTGTTGACCTTCTGACTGGAAGTCAGAAGAAAGAGCATCTGCTTCAGGTTATCCTGGATCATGGAATCATGGTGATTTTGGTGGTTGGATGTCAGGAGCAGAACGAGTTGATGACTGTGGGTGGATAGCCTGTCCAGTGTGGATACACAGCACAAGGGGTTGATTCATGTCCTGGGGCCAGTGGAGCAGTATGGCTCAAGTTTTCATCATGCTCTTCAGACCAGCACACAACTTAAAACTCATGAATTGTTTATTTTTGGAATTTTCCAATTAATATTTTGGACCATGGTTGACCACCAAATTGTATGTTAACTAATGGAATACAGAAAAGGAAACTGATATTGGTTGAGTGTTCTACTCCGGGCTGAAACCACAGAAATCAAAACCATGGATGTGATATTGTGGAACATATGTTTGGTCTTCAACCCAGTTTCCCGGCATACAACTTCTAAAATCCTTAGAATCTCCAAAGTGATGTCTATTTGTGTGCTGATGATTGACTGGTGTTGGCAGCCCCTGTGTAGCTTCAGGTTGGGGTCTGGTCACCAGAAAGACCAAGGGAGGATTAGAGGGTTGGGGCCTCCAGCCCTATCCCCCAACCTCCTGGAGGAGGCAAGGGGCTGAAGGTGAAATTGATCACCCATGGTTAGCGATTTAATCAATCATGCCTATGTAAGTAAGGAAGCTTTCGTAAAACCCCAAGAGGACTGGGTCTGTAGAGCCTGCAGATGGCTGAACACATGGAGGCTCCTGGAGGATGGTGGAGCCTAGGAGGGCATGGAAGATCCACACCCTTCCCCCATACCTCCTTCTGTGAATCTCTTCATTTGTATCCTTTGTAATTTCCTTTGTAATAAGCTGGCAAATATAAGTAAATGTTTCCCTGAGTTCTGTGAGTTGCTCTAGCAAATTAATTGAACGAAAAGAGGGGGCCATAGGAACCCCAACTGGAAGCCAGTCAGCCAGAAGTTTAGAGGCCCAGACTTACCACTGCTGTGGGTGGGAAGCCTTGGAGACTGAGCCCTCAACCTGTGGGGTCTGATGCTATCTTCAGGTAGAAGGTGTCAGCATTGAATTAGAGGCAATCCACATGGTGTCTGCTGCAGAATTGATTGCTTGTTTATTGGTGGGTGAAAACACATTTGGACATGGGAGTCTTCTGTGTTGACAACTGTTGTTGTGGTGTGAGAGCAGAGGAAAAACATGTTGAGTGTGGTTTTTTCCCACACATATAGCATGTGGAGGGACGCCTGTATACTCTGTTCTGACAGCTCCCAGTCCATTAGTTCAGAAATCATGCTCTTAAGCTTGACACTGTCTTCTTTTGATACTGAATCTGCTAATGACACCATTTCTGTCAGTCTGTAGGGTTCAGTTAGGATGATTATTGTGATTATTGTATATAGTAGTTCATTTGCGGGTATCAAATTTTGATATATCCTATTCTTCCTTGCATTTGATGAATACAAAGGAGAGTAGTTCTTAATGGATTAATTGCCTAACAATAGTGTAAGTAATTTTCTATTAATAGCATAGTCTCCAGGTATGGTCCTAAAGAAATGCTCTGTACAAAGTATCAGAGTATTGTTTTTTGAAAATAAGGTCTAAAGCATACATGAAACTGTGCATGCATTTTTTTTTAAGAAAGTGGAATCTTGCTGTGTTGCCCAGGCTGGTCTTGAACTCCTGAGCTTCTGAAGCATTCTTCCTGCCTCAGCCTCCCAAGCTGCTGGGGTTATAGGCACATGCCACTGTGTCTTCTTCTGGTTTTAATAGTTCACATTTTTCTAGTGTTGATTTAAAATGTATTTTATTTTTTCTTTAATAGAGCATGATGACAGGCATTCTAAAGACTCTTTCAGGTAAGATTTTACTGATTTTTAAAAATTGTATGTTAACTAATGGAATACAGAAAAGGAAACTGATATTGGTTGAGTGTTCTACTCCGGGCTAGACACCATATTATGTGCAGCATCTCATAGTCATCACAACAGCTTTGTAAGGTATCTGTGCTATTATAACCTACTCTTTACTATTTAGGCAACTACGGTTCAGAGAGGTGGTTAATTGGCACATGATCCCATAGTTAACAAGTAGCTGACCCGTAATTTGACGATCAGTATGCATGGCTCCCAAATCCCTTCTCTTGCCCCTCAACATGGATTGATAGAGCCTTGTGCAGCACTGGGATGAAGGTCCAGGTCCAAATCAGGTCCCTTCAGAAAGTCAAAATTCAGTTATATGTTAGCTGTCATTGAGAGTTTTCCTTGGAAGCCTGACTAGTCCAAGAATTTGTGCTAATACATTTGACAGTGTCAGTGGTAACCAGTACCTTGTGTTGTACCATCAAATGTTTTAGGCCAGATCTCACTTAACTTTGGCCATAGGACCATAGGTTTTACCTAAACGAGACCAGGCATGGACTAGAGAGGAATTATTTTACTCTAAGTGAAGGATATTTATGTATAGATCAGTTTATGTTAATTATATTTAGCATCAATTTAGAGGCTATTGCTAATTGATTTCTCTACTTACCAACTTCTCAGTTTGAGTTTCCCTGTAGGCTAGTACTCCTGCCTAGTTCTGTGAAGTTGTTGTTGTTGCTTTTCCTACAGTCTTTTTTCTTCTATTATTTATCTAAAATCTTGTCTTGATTTTTCTTTTTTTACTTTCTTTGCTTTTTTTTTCCTGTGCTCCTTTTGTTCTATTATTTTTTCCATTTCTGTCAGGTAAGTATTTCCCATTTTTCTATGGAGAGAGTCAAAAGCACATACAATTTCAGAATTTTAAGGCATCTTAGAGACTAATGAAAATACCCTCTAGTACTTCAACTTGTGTTTAACATCCTGGTCAAGTGGTTGTTCAGATGGAGAACCTGAAACTCAAAGAGATTAAAAGTGACCTATTTGGATATAGTAAGTGACAGAAATGATATTTGAACTCAGGTTCGTTAATGCAAAGCCCAGTTCTCTTCCCTATTTCATTCTGTAGGTGAGTGTTTTAATGATAGAAATGAGTCGTGGGTCTAGTGAACCTAATGGAATAGGATAAGAATGGAATTTGCTGGTGAACCCAATGGCAACAGATAATAATTTAATAAGCAGGCAAAAGCCAAGTTTGAAGAAAAACAACACTGGGTTGGATAGGAATAAGGGTTTTAGAAAAGAGATCGGAATATTGGGGTTTATGACAAGTTTGATAAAGATAAATGATAGGAATGGAGGACACAGGCTGTTGAGAGTTATCTAGAAAGTGATGTTAAAATAGGGGGCTCAGGGAAGTCCTGAACAGGCTGCTGCTTTGTTTGTTTTAATTGGAAGAACTGACAAACTTGAAGGCTTCTATTGAAAGATGTTCCAAGAATTTTAGCCACTGGGAAGAGTCTCTCTGCAGGAGATAGGAATGTAGTATCTACTTCTACCCCAATGCACTGAGGGGTGGCTTAGAGCCCCTCAAGCACTAGGGGCTGGAGGTTGCCGAACTACACAGATCTGTGGCCCAGGGCAAGTGTCCTCTCACCACTGCCTCTTTCCCCAATTCGCCGATGCCCTTCCCCTGTACATGGAGGCTAGGGCTTGGGTAGGATTGGCTGGCAAATCAGCCACGGAGCTTCAGCTGGGTAGCTGGTAACATGCCTGCGCTGGGGACAGATGACTGAGACACCATTTAGCTTGTTTTCTAGGAATGGGAAAATAGAGATCTCTTACTCTTGGTCCTTTGAGCCCAGGCTTTCCGCAATCTGTGCTTTCACAGGCTGATGATTGAAAGGTTGGAGACTGTCATCAAGATCTGCAGAAGGGGGATCTGAAAGTGGGAGCCCCCAGAAAGGAAGATATTTGGATAGTACTTAGGGAAATGGAGATGCAACTACCAGGACTCTGTTTTCCAGCAGTCTCTCTCCTTGGTTTTGTCAGCGCCTATGAAGAATTTTAGGGGCTTCCTAGTTTATGCGGACCTGAATAGTGGGACCTATGTAGGGAAAATAATTGGATTTTATAATTTTTAATCTTTCTGGGGAGAGTATTCCCAGTAACAACACATGCATTTGTGCTTTGACTTTTGTACCTTTAACTTTCAAACTTTTCAGGAACTTCCTGTACTGCTTTAGGGTAAAGGGAGGCAGTGGAGCCTTCTTATGTGGTTTCTGTGCTGAAGAAACAGGACCACCATTTGAGTGACAGAGATTTGTCTTTGAACTGGAGATGGATAGTGGAGGAGGGACAGTGTATCTTTCTACCTTTTATGAGGTTATCAGTTGTTTCCAGCTCAAGTAACAAAAGTTTACGTCAGCTATGAATTGTATTTTCAGTTGTCTTCAGGATAGACAATTTGTGTAGACAAATTATTCTCTGGCTCTACCAATATGTTGGCTGCCACTATTTGTTGTGGAACCTAGAGTGAGTCTCCCTTGAATTTTTCCTAGGTTGAGAGAGGTGGAGGCAGAAATAAGTAACTAAAATACTTTTTCAAAACAGAGGCCATACTTTTATTCTACCAAGAAACATTTAATATGCAGATAGCTGACTTTTCCCTGATTTTGTTTTTGTTGTTTGGAGGGAGCGCCTGGATATGAACTGGCACTCTTGTTTTTTTAAAGAAATGAACTCACTCATTTTGTTGTATATATTTGCTCTAAATTATTTTCAGCAAACTGGGAACCGATGTTCCATGTATTAAATCACAGCACATGTCAAATGATGAAGACGTCATTGGTCCCGATCCTGAGGTAAAGTGGTCTCCTGTGACATTAATTTTCTTGTTCTGAATCTAGTTTTGTGTAGTATTTACTCATAAAATTTATCAGTGGTCAGGGATTGATAAATACATTGAGGGAGTAGGGGCTGAAAAAAATGGGCTGGAAAATACTTAGTGACAGGAAAATTATACTAGCAAAACCTTTCCCATAATAGAGGAAATACAAAATTTAGTCAAGGTTTTTTTAGAAAAGTATTTCTATTTCTAGAAATAAAAGTATTTCTATTCCTTTTAAATCTTAATAACATGACTTTTGTAATACTTATATCTAAATGAATCTGATGGATGCCATTGCTTATTACAGTAATCATGGAATCTTTCTGGCACCTTTTAGGTCTAAAAATGTACAGCACATAGCGTAGAATCTCTTTTTTCCTCTTGGACACTTACTATTTTGGAATCATATAGTTTTTAGGAGAACTTTTTCTCCATTTTCTCCATTTCTATTCTCGGTTCTGTAATTAGATGAAGAAGAGTGTCTCTGGATTTTTAAAAATAATTTTCTTAAAAATTTTTTTTAAAAGTCTGAGGAGGGAAAGGAAGATGTAAAGAAACTTAGTCTCTGGAGTATAGTTTGGCACAAGGAAAGAAGAGAAATGATAAATCGGAAAAGAGATAACTCGGTAAGGTTTTACTATTTCAGATCATTTCAACCATTCATGTGTTGGTTTCACTAAAATTTTACTTGCCTTTATTAAAACTTAACTACAAATTCATTTTATATCTGTATTTCCATAATTAAATTATTCTATTTTAAAATTTATTTCAGAAACTCACAAAACAATCTCAAACTTTTTGAAAATGTCAAAATATTACACTTATTATTTAATGATTTTGTAAGCCATGCTAACAGTGCCTCTGGCATGTAATGTCCACTGCAGTCTTCATCATCTCCTTTGAATTTTTATTTCTGAAGGTATTTTCCTGTCTTTGGCAATCTTCCCTTCTTTTAGTAGTGTCCTTCCCTTCTGAATTCCAGTCCTTTGATACCTAAAACCTATCTGTGTCATTCTTTAACGACATCAAAATTATTTTGATTTGTATTTTCTTTCTGCTTCTTTTTTTTTCCATTGTAAAACATATCATGGACATTTACTCATTTTCCATAGGTATCTTTCATGTGTACCTGAGGGATACATGTTATTACATTTGTTTAAAAAGTGTATGTTTGTGTGTGTGTGTGTGTGTGTATTTCTCATATATACAAAAATACATGTATGAGTTAAGAGGAGCAAAACGAGCAATTGTGTTTGTCCCACCCAAATCAGAAAATGGAATTTCCTAGTATCTTTGAAGCCACCACCATGGCTGCTTTTCGCTTTATTTGCTGAACACTGAAGTTTGAGTCTATTCAATATTTTTTCTCTCATTGCCTTTCTCTACATGGTTTTGCCTCCCTTTCCTTTTTTTTTTTTAACATTGTGCTAGCAAAGATCTCTAGATCGCTTCTTAAAACAGCCTTTAAGTCTTTACACATTCTCTGCTCATTTCCTCTCTTCTAAAAGTCTGTGTTCCCTTTTGTCCCTTAACTCAAACTTCAAAGATGTTTTCTTTCCTACTTTTCTACTTGGAATGATGTCCTTGATGTTTTTTGTGTGTCCTTTCTCTTTTTAGCAACTATGGTCGGCAGCTATCAAAATGTATATTTTGTGTCTTTTTCTAACATTCATATATAAGTAAGTCAGCTTTCCTTCTTCTCCGGGGACATTGATCTCTGGATTATAGCTAATCTTTACTAATTGGCTAATATTTCATAGTAACATACTATACTAAAATGGATATTAAGTATTTGTAAGAACTATGTGTGGTTACAATATTAACTCTTTTTCTGCCGCATAGGTCATGAAATTTTTCTACTGCATTATTTACCTAAGACTATGTTATCATTTTATTAGAATGTTTCCAAACAATGTCAGGTTGAAACAAATGAGAGAGGATCATAATTTATAGATGTGTTTCCTTTTTATGCTAGAACATGATATCTGTTCAAACATTAATTAAATATTTACTCTTAAAAAACTTGACTTTCTCATTCTATACATTCCTGCAGATTGAAGGGCCTCTTAAAAATGACAGAAAAGGTAAATGGGTATGAAAATAAAAACGTCTTTCATGAAGATGTAAAAATCAGTCAATTTGAAAAGGATATTGAGCTCAGTAACCTAAAACATGAGGTAATTTTTAATCAATTTTGGGACCCCAAAAATCACTCTCTCCATGATTTGACCAGTGAAATAAAGATTTTTCTTTTAATTTTATGGACATGATACTAATAAGAAGTATAGCTTTTGACTACATCATGTTTCTATAAGAAAGGACATACTGTTGATCCTCTTTTGTCTTGAACTCTGGCCAGTGATCTAAACCCAGGAGAACACCATCACATGACCCCAAATCACTAGTACCAAATCAGTATTTTTCTTTAGTACAGTTTTACTGAGCTGTAATTAACGGACCATGCAATTCACTCATTTATTTTTTATTTATTTATTATTTCAGAATATTACAGGGGAACAAACATTTTGGTTACATGAATTGCTTTCGTACAGTTTGAGTTACAGTTACAAGTGTGCCCATCACCAAGATAGCATGCATTGTACTCCTTAGGTGTGAATTTACCCACCCCCTCCACCTCCCTCCCACCTGCTTGGTTTGCATTGAGTTTTACTTCCATATGTGCCCATGACTGTTGAACAATTAGTTCCAATTTAATAGGGGGTACATGTGGTATTTGTTTTCCAATTCTTGGGCTACTTCATTTAGAAGAATGGCCTCCAATTCCATCCACGTTGTTACAAAAGGTATTAGTCCACCATTTTTTATGGCTGAGTAGTACTCCATGGTATACATATACCACATTTTATTAATCCACTTGTGTACTGAGGAGCACTTGGGTTGATTCACAATCTTTGCGATTGTAAGCAATTCATTCATATAAAGTATACAATTCAGTAGCTTTTAGTATATTCACCAAGTTACACAATCTTCACCACATCAATTCTAAAACATTTTCATCACTCTAAAAAGAAACCCCACCTACTTTAGCTGTCGCTCACCAGTGTCCCCTTCTTTGCTCAGCCCTAGGGAACCCCGCCAATCTACTTAGTTTCTGTAGATTTGCCTATTCTGGACATTTCATATTAATCCGATCACAAGGTGGTTTTTTTTGTCACTGGTTGCCTTCACTTAAGATAATGTTTTCAAGGTTCAACTGTGTTGTAGCATATATTAGTACTTAATTTCTTTTTATTGGTGAGTAATATTCCATTGTGTGGATATACCAAACATTTTATTTATCCATTCATCAGCTGATAGGCCTTTGGGTTGTTTCCACTTTTTGACTATTATTGATAATGCTGCTGTGACCTTTCACGTACAGTTTTTGTCTTTGCATATGTTTTCCTTCCTTTTGGATGTATACTTGTGAGTGGAATTGCTGGGTCATACGGTCACTCTATGTTTAATCTTTTGAGGAGCTGCCAGTCTGTTTTCCAAAGTGGCTGCACCATTTTCCATTCCCATCAGCATTGTTAGAGGGCTCTAATTTCTCCACATCTTTGCCAACCCTTATTTTCCATCTTTTTGATTGACAAAAGATTCCACTCTAGTGGTGTGAAGTGGTACTTGTGGTTTGGATTTGCATTTCACCAATGACTGATGACTTTAAGCATCTTTGCATGAGCTTATTAGCCATTTATATATCTTTTTGGAGAAATGTTTATTCACACCCTTTGCCCATTTTTTGAATTGGGTTGTCATTTTATTTCTGATTGCAAGAGTTCTTTGTGTATCAGAGGTATAAGTCCCTTATCAGATATGTGCTTTTCAAATATTTTCTCCCACTCAGTGGCTTGCCTTTGAACTTTCCTGACAGTGTCTTTTTCAAGCGCAGCAGTTTTAAATTTTGATGAAGTCCAGTTAATATATTTTGTCTTTGGTGTTATAGCTAAGAAACTACTCCCAAATGCAGTCACAAAGATTTATGCTTATGTTTTCTTCTAAGAACCATTTGTTGACAAGACTATTCTTTTCCTATTTGTTTTGATACGCTTGTTGAAAATCAATTGACCATAAATATGCAGGCTTATTTTTGGATTCGCAATTTTAATACATTGATCTGTGTCTATCCTTATGCCAGTATCAAATCAAATTTTATGAGAATTCTTTCCCAATTATGTTGCATATTACCAGTTGTATTATGTAATAATAAAAAGCCAATGTAGTCAAATGTCCGTACGCTCATTTTTTCCTTCTTGAAAAGGAGGCTGTGCCCAGCTTATTTCTTGCTGACTACGTGACATACTGGGAAGTCAGGCTTACAAAGACAGAATCCATTCCATTTTTTGCTCCATTCAAACCCTTAGTCTCTCACCCAGAGCCTCCCTCTTCAGTCCCATTCTTATCAAATCTTGATCACAGGATCTGCTGACGAAGCCTATTATCCACTGCATTATCTTTTATTAACTCATTATAATTCATAGTATCACACACAGATTTTTACTATCCCCATCCAGGAAGGAGAAGATTAAGTCTGGGCTGTCAACTTTTCTCATTGGAAATCAAGGTAATCCATTATCGTTCAGTTCACAGTGAGATCCTCTGTTTTTTTTTTTTTTTTTTTTTTGGAGACAGGGTCTCACCTCGCTCTGCTGCCTGGGCTACAGTGCAGTGACATCATCGCCACAGCTCACTGCAACCTCAGACACCTGAGCTCAAGCGATCCTCCTGCCTCAGCCTTCCAAGTAGTTGAGACTACAAGTGTATGTCACATTGCCCAGCCGATTTTTCAATTTTTTGTAGAGATGGGGTCTTGCTATGTTGCTCAGTCTGGTCTCCAACTCCTGGCCTGAAGTGAGTCTATTGCCTTGACCTCCCAAAGTGCTAGGATTGCAGCCATGAGCCACCACACCCAGCCCAGATCCTCTTTTGACCTGGTACCTTGTTCATATGTGTGACACTTGGGCTGATCCTTTTCTTGCACAGCTTCTGCATTCTTAGAAACCACAGTTACCTGTATTTACTTCCTTTTACCTAAACAAATAGAGATACGCAGCTGTACTTGATAGCTCAGTTCATGATTCATGGAATAAATAGTTCAGCCCTTTCCAAGAAACATTTTCATGAGTGTAGCACTTAAATCAGGTAGTATTCAGGCAATTTATTGAGACAAATAATAGTCAAATTAATAATTTCAATTCAAAATTTCAGAGCCAATCTGTATGATGTGGTTTAGCATTGTGGTACAACATGAAGACTAGATGGTCTTCTCTATCAGACAAGCTTAACGTGACATAAAGGGGAAATTATGTCTCATTTCTTAACATTGGAGGCACACTTCCTTCTTTTTAGTACTCAGAAGATTTAAAATGTTTCCATAATGTTCTCTTTATTTCCTCATCAAGGAAAGGAAAATGAAGATTGAGTACAAGTACTAGATTGTTTACTAGCTGTTTTCATAGCTGCCTATGTTTTTTAGAATTTCAGTCAATTGAAATCAGGTAAAATGTTTGATTTTGGTTATTAGACCAAATATTTCTAGTAGTTTTTCAACTGTTGTACTTCAAATCACATGTATCCTGGATTCCCAGTCTTCCTTATTCCCTGACTTGAAGGAAAATTTGGAAGAGGCATAGTTGCCTAGTTACAAGCATTATGGAAGGGAATGTAATGTAATGGAAGGAAATTTTAGAAAAACTTCCTCCTCAATAGTTTTATACCTCTCTTCTAGTTGTCTGCTGCTTCTCATTTGCATTATTTGTCATTAATAAATTATTCTCAACATTTATTAGATCCTTTTTTAAAGGAGACCAATTTCTTTCTACTTTGTAAGTTATTATGTTTCTTATTGTCTCTCTTTTTAAATTCATTTTTTCTGTTTATTTTTCCCTAAAAAATTACTCAACATTTAGTGGCTTAAAAATAAAATTACCATTTAATCCAGCAATAGCATTATTAGGCATTGACCCAAAAGAGCATAAGACATTCTATTATAAAGACATCTGCACATGAATGTTTACGGCAGCACAATTCACTATTGCTAGGTCGTGGAAACAACCCAAGTGCCCGTCAATTCATGAGTGGATTGTTAAAATTTGGTATATGTTTACAATGGAATATTACTCAATTTTAAGAAACAACAGTGAGCTAGCACCGCTTATATTATCCTCGATTAAGCTTAAGCCCATTATTCAAAGTGAGATGACACAAGACCCGAAGAATGGGCTCCACTTGTACTCACCATCAAATTG
>CAUYRT010088086.1:0-26746 GCA_963574885.1 Lepilemur ruficaudatus
TGTTACTTCAAACAAAAGCACCCTAACTAGGATTCTATACAGAATTTTTTAATTCTATAATCTGACTCTTACAGTGAATATTAATTGGCTAATTAAAATTTGGGAATATGAAACTGTAAGAATTTTAGAAGAAAATGTTGGGAAAACTCTGATATCCATCAGCCTAGGCAAAGAATTTATGAAGAAGACCCCAAAAGCAATTACAGCAACAACAAAAATAAATAAATGGGACCTGATCAAATTGAAAAGCTTCTGCACAGCCAAAGACACAACAGAGCAAACAGACAACCTACTGAATGCGAAAAAATATTTGCATGCTATACATCTGATGAAGGGCTGATAGGAAGAATCTACAAGAAACTCAAGGAAATCAGTGAAAAAAATCAAACAACCCATTAAAAAGTGGGCAAAAGACATGAACAGCAACTTTTAAAAAAAAGACTAATGGCCAACAAACACATGAAAAAATGCCCAACATCTCTAATCATCAAGGAAATGCAAATCAAAACCCCAATGAGATATCCCCTAACTCCAGTGACAATTACTTTTATCAAAAAGTCCCAAAACAACAGATACTAGTGAGGATGTGGAGAGAAAGGAACACTCATACACTGCTAGTGGAACTGTAAATTAGCACAGCCTCTATGGAAAGCAGTACGGAGATACCTCAAAGAACTAAAAGTAGACTTACCATTTGATCCAGCAATCCCACTACTGGGTATTTGCCTGAAGGAAAAAAAGACATTTTATAAAAAAGACAGTTGTATTCAAATGTTTATTGCAGCATAATTCACAATCGCAAAGATGTGTAATCAACCCAAATGCTCATCAATACGTGAGTGGATTAATAAACTGTGGTGTATATATATTATGGAATACTATTCAGCTATAAAAAATGGTGATCTAGTACCTTCTGTAACAACCTGATGGAACTTGAGGCCATACTTCTTAGTGAAGTATCACAAGAATGGAAAAACAAATACCACATAAACTCAATACTAAATTAGAACTAATCGATCAACACTTACATGCACCTATGGAAGCAAAACTCAAGGGAAATCAAGTAGGTGGCAGGGGGCAGAGGTGATGGGTAAATTCACACCTACTGGGTACAGTGCACCCTAACTGGGTGAAGGATGCACTTACAACTTGGACGCAAACTGTACAAAAGCAAGTTATGTAACCAAAACATGCATACCCCCATAAAATTCTGAAATAAAATAAACAAATAAATAAATAAAATTTGGAAATTATTGTGCTGTCCTGGAAAAAATACCACCAATTTACACCAAGTAAATGCGAGGTACAATTCTACCTTAAGAGCATTAAAATTTTATCAGTAACAGAATACTTTGTTCTCATTTACAAAGGTAAATCTGTCAGGTGAATTTAAGAATTTAAGTAGCTGAAACTCTATTTGGCAAAGCAGGTAGAATCTAAGATTCATCCGTTTTGTTTTCCTAAAATTTTGGATTATTATGTATACAAATAGAAACAGAAATGGGGAATTTCTGAGACTCCTGGCATATCACCACATCCTTCTGAAGTTCCAGCTGGATATGCTGATGAAGCTGCTTACTGGGAAGACCAGCAGTCTTGACGCCCATGTCCTGGCCCTACCACTGATCAGCTGACCTTGAGCTTTCCTCCCCTGAGCAGTGGGGCCAACACCTGTGCAGTCTCCCTGACGGATTGAGCTGAGGGTCAATAGGGAGAATGTCTCTAAAAATGGCTGTAACTGAAAGGGTTTTAGAAATATGGAGCCTTAATATGCCAGCTTCTCAGTAGTGCTCCCAAGTCCAAAAATTCTACCCTATTTTGTGTTAAGCTTTTATTTATTTATTTTTCTTGGAGCAAAGGTCTAAAGCCCAGAGGCTCAAAGACTACTTGATCTCAAGACAGAACCCCTTCTCCCTCTCCCTGAAAATAGCAGCCCATGGAATCAGCTGGCAGCAGCAAGGTCTGCTGTGAGTTCTGCTCCTGTCTCTCTTTCCTTCTCACTGTTACGCAACTCCTAATGCAACCCAAGCAAATGGTGAGGGCTTGAGGTTCGCACACAGAGCGAGGCACAAGGTGCAGGGCTGTAGCTTTGAGAAAATTACATATTTTAGTTAACTGTGTTTCTACTGGCACCAGCTTCATTGGACCAGAATAAGTCACAAATCAGAACAAACATGCTGAGCGACTTCCTCAGGAACAGTGACATGACCCAAACCTGAAGCTTTTGATTCTGAAAAAATACCAAATAAATGTTTTATGTTTAAAACATGTGCCCTGAGTCCTCCACAGTGCAAAGGGACTCCTTAGCAAACTCGGGGCCACAAGCGATGAGTCCTCTGCTGCTTTCAGATCCAGCCTCCCAAGTCAGGAAAGGGGCCTGGGAGGGAGCCAGCTGCCAGGAGGGCAGGTTTGATGACACTGGTTCGTCTAAGCCTTTTCTGCTTGAATTTTGATGTGGCAAGTGCAGAAAAGTTCTCCTGAACAAAAGTGGGTAATGAGAAACTTGTAGCAAGGCCTCCAAAAGGTTGATTCTCTGATCAGGGACAAAGCGATCATCCCTGGCAAAAGAAAAAGTAAACTCTGCAATAGGAGAATGCTCAGCTTTACCCAAACAAAATCTAAGGATTTTCTTGGGGACCGCAGCGGACAAGGGAATCAGCCTTCTTATCTAGAAGGCAGCGATAATCCCTGAAACCATGATGTGACTTTGCTGTTTTATGTTATCTTATTTTTTGCCATGTTTAAGGAGTGTTTAAGTCTCATTCTTCTGAAGATACCTCAGCTAAACAAATGTGCGTGGGACAATTAGTGTGGCACTTCACAGAAACATTTCTTTTTCTAAGAGTACAAAAACCCCAACATTGCTGCAACTCTGTGATTGATATTCTCTTATCAGATCTTGCTTGGTACTTCCATCATCCCCGGGACAGGAAACTAGAGCTTAGAAGGGATATACTTTCTTAGCGTGGAAATTTTCTTGACTCAATACATTTTTAAACAATTTTATTCTCCATCCCATTTCTGTCCTAAATTTGAAAACAGACTCCAATTAAAAGTACCTCTTGAACCATTTTAGAGCTGAGGAAACTGAGCCCCTGGGAATTTAAGAAGCCTGCCCCAGATCACACGGGCTGGTTCTGGAGCTCCTCAGCCTCAAGCCCTTCTCCTTCCTCGCCCCGCCAGGCAACCTGCCGTCTTAAAGGCTGGAGAAAGAGCTCTGTGCACACCAAACTCTGGGCGGTGCTCCCCATCAAGGTGGAGAATGGCCTTGTAAGGGTCTTGCTTCTTTTGTTCCTTCTGTCATATTTGAATATTTTACAAGTAGAATACATTCATTAGTTACTTGTTTTAAAAAACAATAAAAAATACATGTGTTCCAGCTTTATTGAGGAATAATTGACAAAAATTGTACACATTCAAGGTGTAAGATACGATGATTTGATATCTGTATACACTGAAATGATTTCCACAATCGAGTTAATTGACAGACGCACCGCCTCACATAGTCACTGCTTTGTGTGTGGTGGAGAGGGCAGTGAGGACCCTTCAGATCTACTGTCTCAGCAAACTTCAAGTGTACAATAAAGTATTATTAACTACAGTCACCATCAGGCACCTTAGATCCCCAGAAATTCTTCTTCTTCTAACTGAAAGTCTGAAAAAGGATGAGAACATTTTGACAATCTTGGAGAACTGTAAAATGCTAAGTAGCTATGAGGTGTCCTTGCTCATTTGATCATGTATGTGTGTTATTGCATTGATCTTTTTCATATGTTCTATATGTATGACTTAATTGGGTCCACAAAGTAGTCAGACATAAAATTCTACCCCCAGGAAGTGGAAGGAGAGAAAGAGGACAGCTGTCCAATTCGATACCGAATAACTCTCCGCAAGGACTGACGGCAGCTCCTTCCTCGGTGGACGGATGGTCGAGCTAAACGAGCTCCCTCGCCTCTCTCCCTTTGCTGTCCTTTCTGGACCCCATAACTGTCTGCCAGCACTGCTCACTCACAAGCATCTTTAATTCCTTCGTGCCTTTTCTGCTTCCCCTTCTTCCCCGGTGCTGACGGAGAGTTGGGGAAGTCATGCAGATGGCACCATGAAAACGTGTCCTCTCCAACCCAGCCGGACAGTCACCGCCGCTGCTCAGCCCTTTTTCTTATCCTCGATTCGTTCTTTCTTTGTCGAAATATTCCAAATCTTGGCTGCTTTCCTCAAGATGCCGGCACAGTCCCTAACTTCTTCATTCTTAGAAGATGAACTTGCCTGTGATTTTATCGACCACAGAGAGGCTCCGTCCCAGAGGAGGCGGGTCCGCCTTCGCCAGCGCACACCTTGCCCCTGCCCAGCCCGCTCTGAGGTCCACCTCTCGGGGTGTGAGGCGACCCTCAGACCCCCACCCCTCCCTGCCTCCCATCGCCTCCTCCAAAACAGCGCTTTCTCGCCGGTAGCCACATGGCCCTTTCCTCCTCCAGCTCCTTCCCCTCCGCCCTCCGTATGCTTTTTATCTCCCATCCTGACAAAAACTTTTCTCCAGGCTACAGCCTAACTAATCTCCTCCGCTTTTTATTCAAACTTCCAAAAAATAGTGTCCCCCCTTCTCTTTCTCTCCTTCAACCCTCAGCTCATACACCTTCTTTTTATCTTCCCACCGCTCTGTTGGAGCAGCATATTCACCCGTGTACTCAATTAGCTCATCAAAAAAGTCAGAGCGGAGCTTTCAGTGCCATCTTACTTCATGTCTCTGCCGGCTGCCGGACAGTCCTTTCCCGAAGAGCTTCACTGCCTTGATTTCCCCCTGACTGGGCCATCATTCTTTTAACTACTCCTGTGACAGCTC
Source organism: Lepilemur ruficaudatus (assembly GCA_963574885.1). NCBI lineage: Eukaryota > Metazoa > Chordata > Mammalia > Primates > Lepilemuridae > Lepilemur > Lepilemur ruficaudatus. The sequence goes on from CAUYRT010088086.1 coordinate 4,841, forward strand.
TTGTGGTTTTCTGCCCTAAGCCTGTAGATTCCAGCAATGCGTTCCCCCCCCCCGCACCGTGCTATCATTCACCCCCAGATTGCCAAATACATGCTGATTGCTGAACCTACATGGTGTACCCAGACCCAAGCATCAGACTTAGGCTAACCACTGAATGTTTCTATCTAGATATTCCCTAACACCACATATCCAACCAGCCTAACATGTCCAAAACTCAACTTATCTTTTACACAAAGCAGTGTTGGTGGGGCCACCATTATCTCTCATCCCCTAACCTAGAAACCTTGCAATAATCTCTGACTCATTTCTGTCACTTTCTCTATATGTCCAAGCACTATGCTTTGCTGATTTTAATTTGTCGATGTAGCAGATTGTATTTTCCACAGATGGACAATATCCCCCACCCGAATGCTATTCTGCAAGGGGGCCTTGCGGGTGGTGGGGGAAGGCTCTGTGGCTGCTTTAGCCAATAGGACACAGTAGGGGGAGAGGCAGCAGCTCGCCTTGGCCTCTGGGGGGACAGTTTCCCCTTCCTGTCTCTTGCGAGCCAGCCGCCTGGCCAATGACCACGAGACCACCATGACACGAGAAGCTGAGCCAGGCCGAGAGATCCTAGAGGATGCAACTCCACCTGTAGGGAGAGAAAAGGGCAAAGGGCATAAAGGTACCTGCCATACCAGTGAAGAAGCCAACTGGGAAGATCTCCAGCTCCAGCTGCACTGAGTACGTCTTTTTCTTAACTTCATCCCTACTAGGCCTTTCTAGAAAAGCAGAGTGGCCCACAGACCAGCTGATGTCAACAGCCTGGTGGTGAGTGAGAAGGTCTGCAGAATTCAAACGTAGATCATTCCCTATATTTTCTGTGTTTCCTTTAGAGATCGGCTCTGATCACGGAGGCTGATTCTCCTGTGGGAGATGCTCTGATTGTGACCATCCTATGACCTGGTGTGACGAGTGTGGCTAGTGAGGCTAAGGTGTCCTTCCTCTCTCCCCAGCCCCTGCTGTACCTCCCATGACAATGGCTGGAGAATGGGCCTTCTCAGCTCAAGGGGAATGGAAGGAGGGGCCCCAATCTCCACTCTGGCCCACTTAGGGGAGCCCCAGGGTTGGCCCTGAGGACTTAGCTTCCTCCGCTGGACTCCACTTCAGGAGCACTGTGCAAGCCTGCGAGGGAGCACCATGTCCCTCTGATATACAGGATGGTGTTTCCAGGAAGTTGTGCACCATTTTCAGTGTGCAGAAAAATAGTCTAAAGAGTTGTCAATTACAAATTTTGGAACACCATCCCCCAAAGCCTCTTTTCTGGGATGCACCCCAGGAACAAACATTTTAGCAAACTTTCCAGGGGATATCGATAAAGATATTTGGTGAACCACACTTTTGAAATACAGTGTTCTAATGTCCTCTATTTTCAAGGGGTTTACAGTCAAACCAAACATATATTAACGGACGCAATCTAGTATATACCAAATACCAAGAGAGAGAAATGAATGTTGATAGAAAGTGAAGAAAATGAGATGCATGGGGACAGTATGGGCTTTGTCTTGGGCCTAATACAGGCCAGATTCTGGTAGCTCAGTGGCCCTCAGAATGTGGAGGCATCCAGCAAGCAGCACTTCCTGGGCACTTGCTGGAAATGCATGTCCCAGGCCCTACCCAGAAATACTGACTCAGAACCTCTGAGGGTGAGCCTAGCAATCCATGTTTTGACAAGGCCTCTAGCTCAGGTTTGAGCACAGCCGAGAGGGAGAGAAATGTCCTGAGGAAATGTCCAGAGACCAGACTACACATGACACCTTGAAAAGGCATTGGATAATATATTGAAAGTAAAACGTGGGATGTGGTGACCCACACCTGGAATCCCAGTGCTTTTGGAGGCCAAGGTGGGAGGATTGCTTGAGGTCAGGATTTCAAAACCAGCCTGGGCAACATAGTGTGACCCTGTCCCCAAAAAAATTTTTTTTAAATTAGCCAGGGGTGGTGGCATGTGCCTGTAGTCTCAGCTACTCAGGAGGCTGAGGCAGGAGGATCACTTGAGCCCAGGAGTTCAAGGCTGCAGTGAGGTGTGATCATGCCATGACACTCCAGCCTGGGTGACACAACAGGACTATATCTCTAAAAAAAAAAAAAAAAAAAAAAGGTAAAATACGTCATAAACAAACTGAACCAGCGACTGTATCTTAGCGTGATGCTCATCAGTGATTTGTGAGTGATTGTTACCTATAAAGCAAGAGCCCTTCCTCCCACTGTGGCTACAGACCATCCCTTACACCCACTGTGGTAGAAAGTGAGTCTGTGTGGAGCAGTTGCTCTTAGTGGCTTCATATTTAAACACATCAGTCTGAATAAATCATGATTGGTATGTAAAGACCACCATAGACAATGTGATGTTTTACAGTATTTGTTTAGTTTACATGTAGCATTCCGTCTGTGCCAATCAAATCACAAATTTGTTCAGACACTGGGGGGGAAGGTGGTAAAAAGCCAACAGATTTCAAAGCAGTAATGCTTAATAAATTATATGTGCATCCAATATGTTACACGTACAGAACGATGTATCATGATTAAAGAGAAGTTGTAGCTAGTAATAAAAAATACCAAAATGTGTTGATTAAATTGCAGGATAGAAGTACATTAATCCCAAAAAGCTTTATTTCAGAAAGCCATTTGCACTGTTGGAACTACTAATAAATAATTCAAGTCAAGAATGTAGCTTACAACTCCTCTTATTACAGACATATGGGATAACATCATGTACTATAATTAATCTATTGTAAGAATGAAAACAAGGAAGTTCTGTATCCCAATAAGAAGACTTTTTCATTTTAATGACCTGTAGGAATGTGGCTTTTTAAAAAATTATCTCCTTTTGTCATTTGTAACATAGAGTAGATTGTTAGATGAGGTGCGTGGTGATCCACCTTGCACTGATGTTAAGCGCTGAGAGTTTCGCTGCTCGGGAGTCATTTTCCGGACACTGCATGAGGAAGCGAGTCCCTGCAGCAGTGTGGCAGCGCGTCTCCTGAAAACAAACGCTGTCGTCAAGGACCCATGGATGTGTGGGATTTTACTTCCCGTGTGCACTCAGTAAGCAGGACGCTGGAGAAAATATCCGGCGTGGAGTTCAGGGAAGAAGCCGAACAGGAGCTAACCAGGAGAGCTGAGCGGAGCAGGGTCGCTCTGGTCACTGCTGTCACATTACCTTCCTCCGCCAAGCCCTCCTGTCGCTTCCAGAATAAGCACACTGGACATCCTCCCATGCACAGCACTTTCTTAAATTATAAACTTTAGTTTACCTTTCTTGTGTTAAACTTCTATAATTTGACACAAATTGTTAAAAAAAATAAAAAACTTTCACTATCTGTTCCTTATCATTAAGGAAGTGTTCAGAGTGTAAGTTTTTGACCAAGTAAGAATTAACAATCACTATGTTTGTGCTCTTTTTTAAAAATTGGATATTTAGCATTCATCTTGTTCTATAACTGTAAAAAATAAATTTTTAAAGCAATTCCACAAAAGTGAGAATATACCTAGAAGATGCTAACACATTCAGGGGAGGAGGGGAGGAGGGGGAGAGGTTGGCCAACGGGTCAAAGTTACAATGAGACAGGAGAGGTAAGTTCTGGTGTCCTGCTGCACAGCAGGGTGACAGATGGTTAATAGTAAATATTGTATGTTACCAAATGGCTACAAGAGAGGCTTTTGAATCTTCTCACCACAAAGAGATGATAGATGCATAAAGTGACGGATATGCTAAATGCCCTGATTGGATCATCATACAACATATATATGCATCAGAACCTTAAATTGTACCTCATAAATATGTACAATTATAATGGGTCTATTAAAAATAAAATTTGGGAAAATTTTAATGTGTAATTCTACAATTAAAGTAATGTTTCTTTCCCACATAAAAGAACACAGTATAAGGTAAACAATAACCAGAGGTTCAATCTAGATTGTCTTGATTCTCAATACTTGCTTTATGTATGTTGTAAGTTCTTTCAATTTATTCCATAATGGCAGAAAAATATGTTCTGCACCACTGGGAAAGAAATCACCTCTTATGATGTGTTGATTTCATGCCATTACTGTGTCTCATGCCTTTTTCTGCAAACGTAGCAAATAATTCTGAGAAAGTCCACTAGGAGGAGTTCTTGCTACAACTATAAAACAAAAGATAGCTCTTGCTGTTTGCTGATTGAGACCTTTGGTATTTTTCTCAATTTTTCCGCATGCTTGTATTGGCAAACAAAAATGCATGCTCCATAGGCAGCAGATGCAAATGTGAAAATATTCAAGTAAGAGTTTATTAAATAAAAGAAGCAAGGATGGTAATCTAGGTCAATTGTAGAAACTTGTACTACCATCTAAATTAAGGCAAAAAGTAATATGTATGTACATTTGCAAACAGTTTAACATGACTTACTATTCTTCAAAGGAATGTTATATTTTATTTTTTTAATTTTTTTATTTCAGCATATTACAGGGGTACAAATGTTTGGGTTACATATATTGCCTTTGCCCCACCCAAGTCAGAGCTCCAAGCATGCCCATCCCCCAGATGGTGCACACCCAACCCCTCCTCCCCCCTCCCATCTGCCCAACACCCAATGAATGTTATTACTGTATTTGCACTTAAGTGTTGATCAGTTAATACCAATTTGATGGTGAGTACATGTGGTGCTTGTTTTTCCAAGAAGTGTCATATTTTAACAAGAGGATAGAAGCTGAGATTTTCTTAAACCTTCTATTAAATATATCTATTTCAAAAACATTCCATTTCTATTTGCTGACAGTTTTTAAATTATAATGGTAAAATGTGTTTGTGGTCAAATGCTTCTACAGAATTCAAAAGCTTATCTGAAAACCCATATCATTTTCACTGAAATGACCTTGACGATCCATGTTTTGAATGCATTGATTCTCTCCATCTCTTGAGTGAGAATGATTTTTATTATGAATTTTACCTTTAGCATTTATTTTTAAAATAAAGTTTACACATTGGCGCCTCACACACAAAGTTTTAGCAAAACACAACTATGGAAGATTTATTTGAACCGCAGTGTGCGTGTGTGTGCACGTGTGTGCATCAGTGTGTGCATGTATGTGTAACGTGTTCCCATGCATGTGCGTGTTAGCACGGTCATACTGGCCCATTGATATTAATGGAGAGATGGTCTGTATTTTTCCTTTTTTTTTATTTGAGAATTAGCAACAGACTTCGCTTCATTCAAAGGTAAGATTGCATTGAGTCACCTGAGGAAGGATGGATGCAAAGACAGTAAAAAACCACATGGCAGAAAGAGCCAAGCCACATTTTTAACCTTTCCTGGCACCGTGCGCCTGACTTCCAGGCCCTGTGAAGGAGCCAGGCCTCCGTGAGTGAGGAGCAGATGGAACAGGCAGTAGTAAGACACTATAAACATTTTTGAAAACGGTTCTACAAAGCCAAGTGGCCTGTGGAGTGGCGGTGGGGGAGGGGAGATTGGGGAGCGAACAGCAGCCTGACTTTGAGATTTTTCAGCAGGTGGCATACTCGAGAACGACGCCGGCACTAAAACGGGGGAGCCGGGGCGGGGGGAGCGCGGCGACCAGGAGCAGCCTGCCCGCCCAGCCTGGCGGCCGTTCGCTCTGCGACACCCATTTGTTTAGCTCGGATTCTAGGCCAAGAGCTACAGAGCTCCAGCCTCGCCAAAGGCAGGACGTTCCGTGGAAGCACACAAGATGCTGTTCAGAATGGTGCTAAAATCCTCATTACCGCAGGATAAAATCCGGCTCCCTGGCAGCACGTTCGGGGCGCCACGATACAACCGTACGCTGCCCTCCCGGCGCGGCCCCACCGCTTCGCCTCCTCAAAGCCACCTCCGTCGACGGCATCGTTCCGTCCTCACGCGGTGCTCTCTGCTCACGCGGTGCTCTCTCCTCCTCGAGCTCGCTTGTCCTATCAGCCAAGGCTTGGCAGAAAGGCCACGTCCGGTGAAAGCCCCGCTGGTCCCCCTCACCGGCCCCAATTACTCTCTTATGCGCCCCAAGAGCACTTGGATGATGTCTTCTGTACATGTTTCCCTGTCCGTCTGCAGGAACTTGAACGGCAGGTGCTGGGCCTCGCTCACGGCGCATCTGTATCCGCAGGACCCTCCTGTTGCCTTCCACTGCTGTGATCACTGTGCCTACTACTTGTCATTTATTGGACACTTACTATGGGCGTCACCTCGTCTTAATCTGCCTGAGTTTGCATCCACTTGGCGAATTCACGGCTTGCCAGCTCTGCAGCCTTGAGCGTGTGGCTTAAACTGTTGGTACCTCGGTGACCTTATCTGTAATATGGGGTAATAATAGTGCTGCCTCAGTGGATAGCTGAGGATCAAGGGCGTTATCTCACATCCAGTGTGTGACAGGCTCCTGGCCTCTAAAAGGGCCTCAAAACCCATCACCTGTTATTTTTACTATTATTGCCTTTGCTGTTACTTGCTCTATGTGGTAACACTCTACCATAAGTGTTATCTCAACCTTTGCAAGTCAGGTCTGATTCCAGAGCCAGTGCTCTGACCTCTCAGGCCTGACCACGACATTTAATATTGTTTCTTAAACAACAGAAGAAGAGGCCGGGCGCGGTGGCTCACACCTGTAATCCTAGCACTCTGGGAGGCCGAGGTGGGAGGATCGCTCAAGGTCAGGAGTTCGAAACCAGCCTGAGCAAGAGCAAGACCCTGTCTCTACTAAAAATAGAAAGAAATTAATTGGCCAACTAAAAATATATAGAAAAAATTATCCAGGAATTATGGCACATGCTTGTAGTCCCAGGTACTCGGGAGGCTGAGGCAGGAGGATCGCTTGAGCCCAGGAGTTTGAGGTTGCTGTGAGCTAGGCTGATGCCAGGGCACTCTAGCCTGCGCAACAGAGTGAGATTCTGTCTCAAAAAAAAAAAAAAAAAAAAAAACAGAAGAAGAATTTTTGGTACATTTGTTGAATATGGAACAAAGGAATTAAAGTAACTGGCTTAAAATGCTTTAGAACAGAATATTAGACCCTGAGAAGACCTCCATGATGATTAAATCTAAACGCTGTCCTTTACAAATGAGGATGTTCAGGCATACCCATGCATTTATAAAATTTGCTGAGCAGCTACTAGGTGTGAAACATTGGCATAGGCATTTGGATGGGGGGCAAAGTCAAAAGACGTGATGCTCATCCTTTAGGAGGTCATGGAACAACAGGAAATCTTCACGTCACCTCACCCTGAGAGGAGGCATGACGTGCTGAACTTGGTAGTGACAGTCTAGATCCCAAATGTCTTGGCTTCTTGTTTATAATGCTCTCCCTTTTATCACTGCATTAAAATGTTACAGCAAAATAAGCAATTCAGCTTAACACGGAAAATTCTTTAGGAAAATGTTTTGCTTTTAACAGCTCTCATATCCCAGAAATTCATCTTTCCCCCAGCAACCTGATGTCCCTGAGTCTGCCTTAAAGGAGTAACATTCTACATGGCTAGACATAATCTCCCAGAGAAGCTCTCTCAGAGCTTCAACTGAGACTCTATGTGGCTGCCCAGTGGGTGTGAGTAGCAGCCTCAAAAGTCCACAGCTGCCCTTTCCACCCTCCTTCTCTGTGGAGATTCCTTTTGAGCAAGTTCACATCCATTGTCCATTGTAGCGGGACCGGTGAGGATTAACAAATCAAACAGAAAATGAAGAAACGTCAATTTAAGTTAAGTTAAAAATACCGGGAGAGTATATATTTTTTCTTCCTTTCTTTCTTTTTTCTTTTTCTTTATTTTTGTACATCATAATATTCAAAATATCTAGTTTTAATAAAAAATTATGAAGCATGCAAAGAAACAGGAAAGTGTGGCCCAGGGGTGGGGAAGCTTTCCATGTTGGAAGGTAGCATTAATTTAGCTATAATCAAATAAGGACACATTCAAGAAACTTCAATTAGATATACTTAAAAATGTATATTATTTTATAAAAATCGAACTACTATGTATTAATAATTTTTAAAAATGACAACTGTTTGTTAATTTTAAAATGAACTAAACTTTTAATGACTTTACTGTATCTGCTTTTTTTTGAAAAGTATTTGAATATGTGGTTGCAGCATGGAGGTTCCCAGTTTCAGTTGATCCCCTAGATAGGTATCAGTTATTTGTGACCTTAAGGGTGTCTTGATTTGGGTTACGTAGAACAATGTAGATTTGCTGCAATAAGTGGTTGAAAAGCAAGAAAACATTTTTTAGGCATGTTGCCAAAGGATGGGTATTCTACTGCATTTTTCCATATTTCAATTGGATCTTTCTTAGCATCAAACAATGACTTTAAAATGTCATCTACTGAGAGCTCAATCAATTCCATCCGTAATTCTTTAGGTGCCTTGGTGATATCAACTAAGAGAGGCTGGAATGCTAATTTGGGTGTTATATCATGACTCTCAAAGCCAGTGAAACTTTCATCATATTCTCCAATTAATAATAGGTCTATAACAGCTGTGTATTCTTTAAATGATTCCAATACACCATCCTGCTCATCAGTGACCTTTGCTAACTGGGGAAAATGTTCATCTGAAATTTCCTTTCGAAGAAGAAGTGTTTTGAAAAAAAGGTGGCTTTTTTTTTTTTGAAATGCTTGGATTTTTTGCTACATATCATGTGTAGACTTAGTTTTACCTTGCAAAGAAATATTCAAGTCATTTTGACTTGACATGATATCACACAGAAACACTGCATTTCTATAGAAATCTTCTCTCAATAATTCACATTGCTGATTCTGTTCTTCATAAAATTTAACTATCTGTTCTTGCAGAGATAAAATTTTGGCTAACACCTGTCCCTGCAATAGCCAACCACCTTAGAATGATATGGCAAATTCACACTGAATAACTCATCATTCAAGTTAAGCATGTTAAGAAACTGACGATGCTGTGTTGCATTTGCATGAATATAATTAACAATACTTATAATTTGTTGCAAAGTGTCATTTATAGTAGCTTTAGCACAGAGATTTTGCTGATGCAAGCCATAATGAAAAGAAATGAGAGCATCTGGATCTGTGAATACTTTTTTAATCTGTGCAATAAACCCTTCATGTTTCCTGTCATGGAAGGTGCACCCTCTGTACATACACTCACTAAATTCAGTCCAACTTCACAACATGTATCTTGAAAGTTGTTGAAGATATCTATCTATTCCCCACTACTTTGGACAGTAGTGTCCAAAGACAGTAACTCTTCATAGCAAAGAAAATCTATTATGACCCGAATGAAGTATAAAGCCTGCACCAAGTCACTAGTGTCAGTTGATTCATCCAAAGCAGTTGAATAATATATATTTTCCTTTTGAAGTATTGCATGAGTTGTTCTGTAAAGTTGAAGACTAATTCATGCTTCTGATCAGTTAAGGTTCTCCTTGAAAGAAGCAGTTGTTTGTACTTTGAAACATTATCAGAGACTAAGCATCCTACAACTTCGACAATGCATTCTTTCACTATTTCTACATCATTGAATGGCTTCCTTTTTTCCCCAAGTATATAAGCTACTTTAAAAGTTGCTTCAGTGGCATTATTTTGAGGTCTTTTGATGCTTAAAAGAATTGTCTTTGCTTTTGCTTTTCATCTTTTAATTTTTGCAATACAATCTTTCATGCCTCTTCCTCTAATTTAAAATATTTGTGGTCCTTATGAGTATTATAATGCTGATGAGCACTGAATTTATTTAATGTTGAGATTGCAGTATCACAAAGCAAGCAAATCATCTTATCTTTAGCAGAAACAATATAATATTGCAATTCCCAATCCTCATTAAAAAGTCTGCTTTTTTCTTCAGTATTCTCTCAGTCTTCTTTAACATGATGGGCTGTTAAGAAGACAGAATTAAAAACTACTATTGAGCTGTGTTACTATTCAGAAATTCCACTTCAAACAGAAGCACAGTGTGCTGTTGTCAAAAGCTGATAACAGACTGGCGTATTCAACCCCCATACACTCACCATCCAATCTCATGCGGTAGTGGCACCAGTCAGGCAGGGGAAGCTAGAACTAAATAATGATTGTAGCAGCTGTCAATTTAGCCCTTATGGATTACTAATGCTCCAATTGTGCCAGTCAATCTGGGAGGATTATTTCATTGAAACTTATTTTATTCTTTGGTATTTTAAATATGTTCATTTTAAAAATAAAAGAAAAATAGCACTCTGGGAGGCCAAGGTGGGTAGATTGTTTGAGCTGAGGAGTTCAATACCAGCCTGAACAAGAGCAAGACTCCATGTCTACTAAAAAAATAGAAATAACTGAGCTGGACAACTAAAGAACATATATATATATATATATGTATATATATATATATATATATAAAATTAGCAGGGCACAGTGGCACATGCCTGTAGTCCCAGCTACTCGGGAGGCTGAAGCAGGAGGATCACATGCACCCAGGAGTCTGAGGTTGCTGTGACCTAGGCTGACCCCATGGCACTCTAGCCTGGCAACAGAGTGAGACTCTGTCTCAAAAAAAAAAAATTAAAATAAAAGAAAAACATAAAAGATGAACAAAATGTGTTAATAAAAATAAAAGAATTTGTCTGGTAAAATTTGAATTCAGTCAAAAAGCTGCACTTAAGAACCTAGAAGTCCATGTGTGGCCTTAGGCCACAGGTTTCCCACCCCTGGTATGGCTGGCCCATTCACAGGAAAAATAAATAAATTAACAGAAACTATCTCTGAGGAAGAACAGACATTAGGTTTACTAGACAAAGACAAATGTATTAAATATTCTCAAAGAGCTAAAGGAAAACCATGAACAAAGAATTGAAGGAAATGAGGAGAATGGTATTTCCACAAATCAAGAATATCAATAAAGAGATACAAATTATAAAAAGAACCAAATAGAAACTTTGGAGCTAAAAAGTATAATAACCAAAGTGAAATCTAAATTTGAGTGAAGAGAAGAAAGAATCAGTGAGCTTTGAAGATAGGTCAAATGAAATTACCCAGTTTGAGGAGCAGGAAAAAGAAAGAAAAAGAAACAGAATTTAAGAAACCCTCCAGACACCAACAAGTGGACCAACCTATGCATAATAGAAGTCTCAGAAGGAGAAGAAAGAGATAAAGGGGCAGAAAAATATTTGAAAAAATAATGGTCAAAAACTTCCCAAATTTGATTTAAAAAAAAAAAACAAAACATGATTCTACACATCCAAGAAACTCAATGAAATTAAAGTAGGATTAATTCAAAGAGGTCCACACCAATACAGTTTAATAGTATAATCAAATTGTCAAAAGTCAAAGAAAAAGGGCAAATCTTCAGACCAACAAGAGAGAAACCACTCATCACATACAGGAGCTCTGCAGTAAGATTTACAGCCAGTTTCTCTTCAGAAACTATGGAAACTAGAAGGCAGTGGAATGACATGTTTAACGTGCTGAACAACAAATAATTGTCAACCAGCAAGTCTATATCTGGTAAAGCTATTCTTCAAGAATAAAGGAAAAAGTAAGATGTTCTTAGGTAAACAAAAGCTGAGGGAATTTATTACTAATTTGCCCTTAAAAGAAATGTTAAAGAGTGTCCTTCAGGCTGAAATGAAATGACATTAGGCAGTAATTCAAAGCCATATAAAGACACCGGGTGTGGTGGCTCAGTGCCTATAATCCTAACACTTTGGGAGGCCAAGGTGAGAGGATTGCTTAAGGCCAGTTTGAGCAAGAGCAAGACCTCATCTCTACAAAAAACAGAAAAATTAGCCTGCTGTGGTGGCGCACGCCTATAGTCCTGGCTACTTGGGAGGCTGAGGCAGGAGGATTGCTTAAGCCCAGGAGTTTGAAGCTGCAGTGAGCTATGATTGGGCCACTGAACTCCACCCTGGGTGATGGAGCACAACCCTGTCTCAAAGAAAAAAAAAGCCATATAAAGAAATAAAAAACACTAGTAATGGCAACCACATAGGTAAGTATAAAAGCAAACACTATTACCTTTTTGGTTTGTAACTCCTTTATTTTTCCTCTGTGATTTAAAATACAAATGCATAAAACAATAATTATAAATCTATGTTAATGGACATGAAATGTATAAAGATACAGTCTGTGACAGTAACAATATAAAGGAGGAGGAACAGAGACATATAGGAACAGAGTGTGTATTATTGAAGCTACACTGGTATTCATTCAAGCTTGGTTGTCTAAAGTTTAAGATGTTAATTGTAACACCCAAGATGACCACTAAGAAAACAACTAAAAAAATACAGTAAATGAAATATGGGACTCCATGATGCGCAAACACATAGAGACAGAAGCAGATGAATGGTTCCAGGGCTGATGGCAGGGGGTGGGAAGTGACTCTTCATGGGGCTTTTGCTTGCTGTGGTGGAAAAGCTCAGGAACCAGACAGTGGTGATGGCTGCACACTGTGCGTGGACTTGATGCCACTAACTCATACGCTTTAAAATTGCTACAACAGTGAACTTTATGTTATGTGTATTTTACAATTTTGAAAAAAGGAAGGAAAAAAAAACTCCACCACAGGCTTCAATCATAGAGATCATCCAAACTGCCAGTGGCCTCAACAGGAACCCACATCCAACTCTGTGCCAGAGAAGTTACAGCAAACATTGGGAATGTTTCAAATCGTCCTTCTCCAAAGTTTCGCTGAGTGTGCCCTGGATGACCTCACAGGACTTTGAGGCCATGGGATCAGCCATGCCAGATTTCACACAAAATAAAGCAAATAGAATTGATTCCTCATGACCAAGGTGTTAAGTTTGTTCCATGTGGGAACCAAAAAAAAAAAAAAAATCATGAAGCCTATAAAACAAAAGCTACAGGAGTCTGCAGAGTGCAAGGTTATAAATCTAACTTCAACCACAGACAGCTGCAGTGATGCTGACAATCCTGTCTCTTAAGATCACACAAATTGTAACTTTGAGTCTGCAGGCTAAGTCTAGCCCCTGAAACTGAAGTCTGCTTGATTCCACACTGATAATGTTGATTTCAGGTTTATCTTCACAGGTACAGAACAGAGACAAGATCAAACTTTCTTCTACCCACCCAGGGACATCTGCATAACTGATGCCTCCTTCACTCCCTTTTTCTCTTCTAACATTCACCTTTTCTTATGTAAAATATAGATTTTCTGGGCTTCACAAAAATGTAACCATTCGTCTCACTGCCCAACTCCTCTCCTTGTTTCTTTCTGCATGCCCTACCTCCTTCAAACCTGAGTTCCCAAGCCCCGCTTCAGAAAAACAGCCACAGATTTGGCTGTGGTTTGTGTTACTCCTGGGCACGTCCTCAGACTTTGGCTTAATGAACCTCCATTGACTGAGGTATTTGCCTCAGTCACTTATTTGGAGTTGTCACTATTAATGCCTGTATCTAGCAACACCTGGAACATAGTAGGTGTTTAGTAAGTAGTGCTGACTAAATACATAAATGTCTTCATAATATTCAGGGAAAAGGGGAGTCTGATTTCTTAAGAAGCCAAAGAGTAAAATGCAGAAACTCTTCACTGGGAGAGAGAACCATGCTGACTGAGGAATCCGGATTTTTTTGATACTGTCCATCTTTCCACGATGTACAAAGTCACATGCCCAGACTGCATGAATTGGGAGAGCTGTGGCAGTAATGAAGATATCATTTATTGAAGTGTGTTTATGCTTGTTTTGTTTGATTTTGTTTTTCGGTCTAAGTTCTAGGAGCCCTCTTCTTCCTGAATTTTGCTGAATCAGCTAGATTTTGGTTGGTTTCCAATGTTTACAAAGTGTGTCTAGTTATCTGATTTTTGTCTTGAAACTTGAAAAGATTCACTGGGTTAGATAAAACAGAGTTCTCTGGCAAAAAAAAAAAAAATCAGAGAACGGACCGTGATGGACGCTGGGGAGTTCCATCAGCATGTGCTGTTTCATTTATCACTTCCGGCTTGTAATAATGTTTTAGAAGCTAAATATAGCTTTAAAAGAAATATTCTTGACTTCAAATGTAAGTGACTTTTTTCATTTAAGAAGAGTGCGTGTTATTTTATATACATATAAAATACTACTAACCTTATCTCCAAATACCAACAAGAATTAATAATTCCTTGTGCTTTATTCAGTTCATTTAGACTTGCTGACATTTCAGAAAAATGCTACATGCTGAAGTTAGGAGCCCATCCCATAATAGCAACTAACCATTAACTTACTCCATGTTTGGCAGAGACAGCTGTGCCACAAAGCTAGTGATGTCCAAGCTTTAGGACCCTTGATCTGCGGGGGCCCCTCTCCAGGCCCTGAGAAGGCTGAGAAGGGTCCTAACAATGTCTTCACATGGTCATGTTTTCATACAACATGCAAAATAAGACAGTTTAACTGTGTTTGTTATGAGAATATCTTTGGGATCCAGCTTAGGGAAAGTTGAGGCAGGGATACATTTATCTTGGAATTAGTGGAATATATTAATATTTACAAGGTTAGCGGTCACTTCTGCGGACAACACAACAATACAATAACATAAAATTTCAAATACTACAACAAGGACATCCGCAATCAACTGCTTAGACTATCAACAATTCAAAAAGCATGTAAGGTTAGTCCTTGCACAGAAAAACTTTAAATGCCCTGAAATCATACAGCTCATTTATGACAGAAAGATAATAGAAGTTTTCCCTAATTTGATAACATTCTAAACCTTTATATATTATCATTTGTGAAGCTGAAAAAAAATTCTTAAGCCATTAAGAATAAAAAACAAATCTTTATTAACCATGCTAAGACTTTCTCATTTTGTTATATAAAATCATAGTATATAATAATTGTCATTTGAAGAGTCAATTAAAAAGAGTGAAGGCAAAAATGCAGAAAAACAACTATTAGGGAGATGTGTCAGACAATTAATTAATAAAAATATGATGCTATTTTGCTGGGTTTTATGACAGTTATGACATTGATCTACTTTTTATGTATTTGGATTTGCTTCTATGTGCTCGTTCTAGGTAAATGTGTATTTGTTTACCTAACCTTTTAATCTTTTTCAAAATTGTATAAGCTTTGGGCTCCACAAAATCCAGACTCTCTTTAGCAGAGACCAGGCTGCTTGCTGAACTGCTGCAGGGACTGTTCCAAACTACCTACCACCATGAGTGCTTGCGTTTAAACACAAGGTAACTGAGGCTGGGAACAGCCGGGTCACCTGCCCGGGGTTACTCTCCTATTTTGAGGCAGAGCTTGGATTCGAACCAGTCTGACTCCCAGGCCCACACTTAGTCATAGGGCGGAAGTTCTCGAAGTGTGGTCCCTGGACCAGCAGCCTCAGATCCCTTGGGAACGGGTCAGACCTGCCGGGTCAGAACCTCCGGGTTTGAGCCCCATAATCCCTAGCATAACAGGCTCTCCAGGTGATTCCGGTACGCACGGAAGTTTGAGAACCACTCTCCTAGAATAAAGCACCCGGTGGCCTCACAGCGTACCGCGGTTTTCCTGCCGTTAGAAGGCAGCCCCGCAGTCGCTCGGACGACGCCCTCCCAGATTTCACCCGCGCTTCAGGGGAGTTGCGCCTTCCGCCTGCTCGCAGAGGACAGAGAATTACACCGAGTAGCAACCTGCTGACACATGCTGTTAAGGACTGACGTTCTGCGCCAAGCCTGTAACTAGAACGGTGTACAGGATGAAGCCAGCCAGGAGCTGTCAAGCCCGAATTTCTCCGGTCTTTTCAGGAGCAACTTTGACGGCAAGACGCCATCTTGTGGAAGAGTGTGGGCACTGCATGGAAATGATTCGAGTTTAGTGGACGAGATTTGGTTTTTTGCTTTTTGCTTTATTTTTCCTACACTCCGTCACAAACTAAAAACATTTTTATAAAAGACAACGACTTCTTGGAAAAATAAAAAGAAGAAAACGTTAAAAATGCACAAAACATACAAAATATTTGTTCAGATTCGAATTGCTATAAAAGTCCCAATGCTTCCTCTCACCTGCCCTCATGCTGGGCCAGTAACAGTGCGCAGACTAGCTCACGTCCACGGTTTGAGCAGCACTGCACTGCTTAACATGCAAGCTGCACTCCTAGGAACCTTTATTTTTGTACAAAGGGTTTTCTTTGTTAAAATGAAAGAACAAATACACATGTCTAAGTGCAAATGTAGATTCTGCACTGGTTCTGAACCACCATCAATTCTAAGAGAGACCTCTCAACCCTATCAACATGCACTCATAACATTTCTGGTATTTATTTAAAGTTTTTATTTGTTGTATTTTCTTTTGTTTTCCTCTTATTAAGAGAAAGACTTCATATTCTTGAAACAATCTGTTGCTATAAGTTAACATGAGGCTGTCTACATTGGCTTTTCCTTGTCATTACTTACTTTGCATTTGACATTGTGGTACCATTTACACAGTGCCACCTCAGTGATTAAGCGGAGAAGATTTAAAAACACAATACAATGGCGAAAGTTAAAATAGGTGTTTTCAGCTTTACTTGTTAAAGTCTAATTGACCAATGAGCTGGCTGATTAGAGATAAATCAACCAGAAAGTATGAATTCAGTTAACATTACAGAAGGCAGGTATAAATATCAATTGGTATCACTAAATGATGTCCAGAAGAATGAAAAATTAAAACTTGAAATAAGGATCAACAATTTAGCAGTTGCCTAAAAATGTATTTGAAAATTTTAACAAAAACAAATTTTAAGTCATACACGTAATGCTTATCTAAGCAGAAAAATATATTGTGACTCCACTAGAAGTTATTTTTAAATGAATTTTCTTCCTTCTCATCGTCTTTAATGAGCATTTTACAACAGTTAGTTTGTATCTTTGGAAGATGATTGAAAGCTTCCAAGCTTGAAATTATAATTCAGCATTGATTAAACAGGTAGGCTTTTTAAATTGTTTTCTCATTTGAAGATTTAACAAACTTTCATCAAAGAGCTATTCCTTCTAGTTTCTAACTGTAAACTTTAAAGAATATCTAATTTATCTTAATTAAATGATTTCTAAGGAAGAGTACTTATTTCCCCATTGACTGTTGTGAACCATTAACTGTGAAAGAAAAAAATATTGGATTACACTTGCTAAGGACCATCTCAACAGGTACAGGCTACTGCAAGGGGATTTTGCAATAGGGGAGAAATTGGGCTCAACTCCAGATACAGCATAGGCAAGTGGAAATTGATAGCCAAGGAGCAGGGTTGGGGGGTCAGTGGATGGACCATTACTAAGAAAGAAGTCAGGGATAAGAGAGATTCTGGCTAAACCAACCTAGCAAGGCTCTCAAACTCAGGCTCAGTTAATGAGACAACACCTGGGGTTGGGGAAGGACAGGAAACCTAATTCGATATTGAGGATGATCAGATACAGATTCTAGCTACCCTAGTTTGGCAGCATTCTTATTAGAGTAGAACCACATTTTACAAGGAAGTGCATAGGTGGGCCTAGGAAAAGGTTTAGGAGCCTGACTAAAGTTTGGTCAAGCAAAGAATCTTTGTCAGTGCCCCCTCTTGTTCAAGAAAAGAAATAATCTTCTTTCCTTTGGATAATACAAACCCATTTTCTTGTTCGATCACCTTTGTTCATTAAAGATCTGCTGAACCATCTGTTGGAACATCGACATAGGAGGTACCACTGCACAGTGCCATCAGGCATTTAAAGAGAGGAGTTTCCATGAAAATATAAGAAAAACAAAGTATAACAGTTGGAAACTCAGTTTCAGAGTCCAGAGGGCAGCCAGTCAAGACTTTTAGACAAAAGCTTGAAGCATCTTCAGATGGTGAAGTGGGAATGGCTGTGGCCATCTGACAATTTCCTGGTTTGCAGCTTGAACATCTCTGGTGGTGACAGTAGGTGTCCAAGTGGACTTTCTAAATGGTCCACACAGCAACGGGCAGGAAGGTTGTCTGCGCTTGATCTGTTGTGGTTATTTCTCTGGAGTTTATATAAGTAATCCACCTTTAGCTTGCAAGGCCTTGGGAAAAGGGAAGTTTTAGTTTCAGTGATGCCAGGTCAGGAAGGTGGAAGAAAGTGGGAAACGTTAACTTAGCAGTTACAGCCAGATATTGGAGGAAGCTAGAGGAATTGAGCAGGACCAGGCCAGTCCATGGGGAGATTTAAACAAAAAAACTTCAAAAACAATGCACAGGGATAAAACTCAATAACCCATAGGGTGTGCCATAGTTTTCCAGTGAAACATAATTTTTCTCTCTACAGTCACCCCCATTTCTGTCAAAGTAAAACTACTTTGCAAAATAATTGTTATCTCATTACTCTTGGCCTGATTATTTTCATAAGCATAGTAAAAATGGCAGTTGATCAGAAGGCCTTTGCTTGGTTTGCTGTGCTAGAGCTTTTTAGAAATAATCTTATATTAACTTTTAAAAACCTTTTGAGGCTAGGAAGTCAAGCCAAGAACTCGCCACCAGATTTTACCTTCAGTATCTATAGATTTGGGTAAATTCCTCTACTCAGGGTCCCTAAGATGTTTAAAGGTTCCTGGGCCAGGACATGACCTTCCTTACTCATCTGTAAGGCAAGAAGCCCTGTAAGCCAAGTATCAGAACTTTTTTTTCCCCAAGAGGACTTTGTAAGCATTGGCTCCATAAAGTCAATTTTAGTTCCCTAAACCTGTCTGGTCATATCTGATTCTGTGCACGTCATTCAAATAGGACATTCCAGCCATGCTTGGTAATATAACACATGTTTCCAATTCAACAATGTCTTGTTACAAGGAGAACAGATTCTTATTAAACTTATGCAAATAACTGTATTTGCCATGATAATAGGAATACTCAGTCTAGGGAGATCAGACAGCTAGAAAAAATAAATATTTCATTTTTGTTTATAAAGGCATACTTCACCAAATAGCTGTTAGCTATAAATAGTTTCAGAGAAAAGGGAAAAGGGTTCTTTAAATATGGAAATTAAAATATTACAGAACAAGCAATGTTCCAAAATAGAAACTATAACCATCCTTTATCAGTTCGGTCATTCCCATGTAATTCATCTCGTTCTGTCCAATCTTGGGTTAGCAGTCATATGAACCTATCAGTTTCTTCATTAGAGTTCTGGACATTCTTACCCTGTCCAATGGTGTGATCTTAAAGTTCTTGGAAACTTGTGCTTGTCAAAGTCTTTGCCATGAATCTCTTTAAAGATGAAGCACTTTTGCATTATAGCTCCTTGCAAAGCCTTTAGGAAAGCATCAGAGTGAAACAAGAACTGTCTGGAAATGACAAAAGATTTAAAGTGGCCATGGTTAAAGATCTGATGAGAGTTAATTTAATTCGTTATTTCTGTGGCATATGACATTTTCGCATAATAACTGGAATTATGACTGATAACATTATGCCAGATATATCATCAACAGGGGAGCTACTGACAGATTTCTATGAACTTCATACAATTTCTCAAATATTTACATTAATCATATGTACTTGTACAAATATAATATAGGGAAGATTAAGCATCACTTTTCATTTGACAATGCTTCCCATGTAATTTAGCATATCAAATAGACATAATTAGTTTAATGACTCTCTTTTACTGCCCTTTACAAAGCCTATGAGATTTTCCAGGGGGCTTCTGCTGGCAAATTCTATGAAAGTTAAAAGGGAAGAACTTCAAATTGCTAACACAAAAAATTGGAAAACAGTTTATCTATATGGCTCCCAGCAATCAGTTTGAATACCTTCACTTTCCCAGTGAATGTACTGGGCATTTTTAAGCTGTGTGGGACCATGAGTGTGTTCAGCATAGTCCCTGGAACATAGTAGGTAGTTTTGTGATCACTATAAAAAGAAACAGCAAGTGTGGAGGGAATACCGCTAATTCAGCAGGTCTGCAGTGAAGCTGGAGAATTTCTTGTCCAGCCGGCTCCCAGGTGGAGCTGGAGCTGCCTGTTGGTTAAGCATCACTGAACAGGCTCATTCCTCCCAGGAGCCACAGACATGGAGCAAACCCTTTGCCAGGCGTTCTCCAAGCTCCACAGGCTCTGCCTCCCACGCCCTCTCCACAAGCCCCCACCAGGCCAAGACAGTCCCAGATCTCAGCAGAGGTCCAAGGGGTGGGAGATCCAAGAGACTAGGTGGGTCTCTCCCAAGAGAGTCATGGAGATACACTTCTATTCAACATAGTGCTGGAAGTCCTTGCTATAGAAATCAGACATAAGCAAAATTAAGAGCATCCAAATGGGAGCAAAAGAGATACAACTCTCACTCTTTGACAATGATATTATGTCTAGAAAACCCCAAGGATTCAACCAAGAGACTCCTTGAGTTGATAAATGAATTCAGTAAAGTCCCAGGATACAAAATCAATACACACAAATCAGAGGCATTCATATACGCCAATAACAGTCAATCTGGAAACCAAATCAAAGACTCAATTCCCTTCAAAATAGCAACAAAGAAAATAAAGCACCTGGGAATATATTTAATTAAGGAGGTAAAAGAACTCTACAGGGAGAACTATGAAACACTGAGAAAGGAAACAGCAGAGGATGTAAATAGGTGGAAGACCATACCATGCTCGTGGGTCAGCAGAATCAACATTGTTAAAACGTCTATACTACCGAAAGTGACCTACAGAATCAATGCAATTCCTATTAAAATACCATCATCATTTTTCACAGATATAGAAAAAATAATTTTATACTTCGTATGGAACCAGAGAAGACCCCATATAACAAAAACAATCCTAGGCAATAAAAACAAAATGGGAGGCATCAATTTACCAGACTTCAAACTACTCTACAAGGCTATAGTAATTAAAAGAGCTTGGGACTGACACAAGAATAGGTTCACTGACCAGTGGAACAGAACAGAGAATCCAGATATAAAACCATCCTCATAGAGCCATCTAATCTTTGACAAAGCAGACAAAAACACACACTGAGGAAAAGAATCCTTATTCAATAAATGGTTCTGGGAAAACTGGATAGCCACATGTAGAAGACTGAAACAGGATCCACACCTGTCACCTCTCACAAAAATCAACTCACGCTGGGTAACAGACTTGAACCTTAGGTGTGGAATTATTAGAATTCTGGAGGAAAATGTTGGAAATACTCTTCTAGATATTGGCCTAGGCAAAGAATTTATGAAGAAGACCCCAAAGGCAATTATAGCAACAACAAAAATAAATAAACGGGACCTGATGAAATTTAAAAGCTTCTGCACAGCCAAAGAAACTGTCACCAGAGCAAACAGACAACCTATAGAATGGGAGAAAATGTTCACAAGCTACACATCCGATAAAGGGCTGATAACTAGAATCTATTTAGAACTCAGGAAAATCAGCAAGGAAAAATCAAACAACCCTATCAAAAAGTGGACAAAGGACATGAACAGAAACTTTCCAAAAGAAGACAGAACAGTGGCTAACAAATGTATGAAAAAATGCTCAATATCTCTAATCATTAGAGAAATGCAAACAAAACCACAAGGAGATATCACTTATCTCTAGTGAGAATGGCCTTTATTGAAAAGTCCCAAGACAATAAATGTTGGCGTGGATGTGGAGAGATAAGAACACTCCTACACTGCTGATGGGACTGCAAACTAGTTCCACCTCTGGGGAAAGCAATATGGAGATACCTTAACGTGATACAAGTAGATCTACCATTTGATCCAGCAATCCCATCACTGGGCATCTATCCAAAAGAATAAAAGACACTCTATAAAAAAGACACCTGCACTCGAATATTTATAGAAGCCCAATTCACAATTGCAACGTTGTGGAAACAACCGAAGTGACCATCAACACATGAGTGGATTAATGAAATGTGTTATATGTATACCATGGAGTACTATTCAGCTATAAGAAACAATGGTGATATAGCACCTCTTGTATTTTCCTGGATAGAGCTGAAACCCATTCTACTAAGTGAAGTATCCCAAGAATGGATAAACAATC
Source organism: Lepilemur ruficaudatus (assembly GCA_963574885.1). NCBI lineage: Eukaryota > Metazoa > Chordata > Mammalia > Primates > Lepilemuridae > Lepilemur > Lepilemur ruficaudatus. Next base: position 26,708 of record CAUYRT010088086.1, read on the forward strand.
ACCACATGTACTCAACACCAAATTGATTTCACTGATCAA